>JAPYZD010001297.1:0-23829 GCA_030522725.1 Ichneumoninae sp. B BG-2022a
ATTATTATTATGCAAAATTAATCTTCTCAGTACCTTTAGTATACATGATTTTTTTCAGATTTTTACACCATCAAGAAGTACTTACAATTTTCTCTTATTATTGTCGAACTTGTGCGAAGTCAGCGCGCAGCGAGACTCCCTCCTTAAAGATCGGGACGTAGGTCGACGTCGAACATCGCCAATACGTTGTGTAGCGTGTTTCTGCGGTTCTCCGCCCATGTGTTGCGCCGTACGCGGCGGTACACTGCCATTGCGCGACGGGAACGTCTTAAACATGGAAGCGTATTGCTCGTATAATCTGCGAAGACAAAAGAATCGAGCGTTTTGCGTTTCCCCTGGGAAACTTCCGGCCCTCGTTGGCCGAACGGGCGGGGGAAGTGAAAGATCCGCAGAATCCATAAGCGGGAAACCGTCACACTATGAATTCAGTGGGTTTAGGTGGGGGGTGGGTCTTCTCATCTCCTTCGCGCGGGTAGACGACCCTGTGCAGCTGCTGGTGGGAATACCCATAAAACCGGGGCCACGTGATTTCCCCCAGGAGGAAAAAAAAACGCGGAATGCCGTCTTCGGCTTCCTCCTTTCTGTCGGTGCTCGCAGTTGCGTGTGCGCATGCGCAAACGCAACACCCAACCCCTCTTGACGTAAGTAGTAACTCAGTCTCGACATGTTCAGGACACCATCAGGTTTACCCAATAGTGGTAGTTCAGATCTTCCGCGAACCTTTCTCTTCGCCAGATGAGCAATTTCCTCTAGGTCGGATTTCTAGTCTGGGAATATGAGAATGATCGAGCGAACGATCCTTAAACTTTCATAAGTCACTTCTCTATCCCCACTCTTAGGCGCTACCGCACCCAGAAAAATAATTTATTTGACGGCCACCTTTTATTTGATTTAGGTAAAATATTTATTTGATTTAAATAAATATTTATTTAAATTAAATAAATATTTTACCTAAACCAAATAAACGATGGACGTCGAACAATTTTTTTTTCTGGGCGTTAGTCCCGCTAATCCCTGACTTACAAACGATTAAACAGATTTTGTCTCCGACAAATTGCCACCCGAGCCTTGGACGTTGAACCGGCGGATGGTTCGACGAACATAATGTCATCCAAAATAATCGCGGTCGTGTCAAAATATCGATTTACGCATCGGGACGCGCCTGCGCCGATGTCGCATTACGTACGCGTGAATATTATTGCCGATTAAGCTCGTTCTTCATTCGGCTTCTGTCCGACGCTTTAACGCGTAATAAATTGAAAATCCTGCGGCCCATCACCGCGAGCCGTCGACGCGTTCCCGTTCGACTGAGTTTCGTTTACACGGGACGTATTTGACGGTGCCCGGTGCTAAATTGTTCCACGGCGATGAAATACATACGGCCCGGGTTCGCTCGGTTTACGTCGACCCGGTGAAATGGTCAACCGGCTGAGGACGCGACGGGTTGCGGCGGGATTTTATCCGGGCTTTCATGCGACTGAAGAATTATTATCGCAATACTGTGGCCTGGGAACAGACCGGGCGGGAATGCCCGTGTGGCCGTCGCTGCTACGGTCAGCCCGAGCGATTTCATCTCGCGCCTCGCCGAGCCCTCGGATATCGAGCGTTATTCTATGATAATGCCATGCGTGCGGCCCCGGCATGGCGCGGCGCGACGTCCCAATGCGTTCCCGACCGCGAGCCGACACCCTGTTCGCACCCGTACCCAGCAAATGGTCTTCGCCTCGGCTGAATACAATGGGCGGGTGGGACTCGGCTTTGCCAATGTAAAATCCGCCTCGCGAGTGCGAAACAGACTTTGCCGATGAAATCGGCGCTCGTGGCGAGATGCTTAGCTTCGGTAAGAGTTTCTCACCTTGCATTCTTTCTTGTTCGCTTTTTTTCTATCTCTTTTTGACCACATTTTATCTTCTTCTTCTCCGCCTTTTTGCCTCTGCGTTTTATCCTTGTTCGACCGCTTCTCTCGGCGGGTTTACCGTGCGGCGAGCCGGGAAGGAACGGTGGACGAAAGAGAAGAGACGAACAAACACCATTTGCAGTTTTCGCCCCGGGCCCGCAAAAGGTTCCGCCCCGATCATCTCCGTCGACAATCCGGACCCTCACGGCCTCTTAACTCATACCGACCTAATTAGAATCCCCGAATAAATCCCCGATCCAAGGGCGCGCGAACAAACTCCACCTACCATGCCGAAGTGGGGATTTACTCACTTGTTACGTACGACTTTTTTGGCGGTCTTTATGCCTGGTCCAATTGTGGAAGAGGGACCAATGTCCTCACCATCCTCAATTCCGACCCTCGACTCGGGCACCGGGACTGCTTTTACTTGCTGCGATAGAATAATAAAAGACGACCACGCTTCGGTGTTTCACATGGCTCGGCTGCTTCTGTGACAGTCACAATATTTTTCCCTTGCTCACTGGCTTGTGGAATGTTTCAAAAAATCGCAGACCCCTTGGGACTATATCGTTTTGTGGGAGACCTTTCTGAAATAACAGTTGATACCTCAAAACAAAAAGGAAACGAAAACGAAAACCAACAAAGTGGTGTTTTAAAAATTTGCATCCATAGAAAGATACGGATAAATCGTTTATTGAAAATCAAACATAAATTGATCTAGAAGGTAAATATTCCATAAACAATTTTCTAATATAAAAGACGATGCAGTCCGAACTTCCTTAAACCTTATTATCAATTCCTTTATGTATCTCCACTATATTTTCATAAACCTTAAACAAATTGTTTACTGAAAACCAAACATACATTCATCCATTAGGTGAATATTCTATAAACTATTTTCTAATATGTCTGGGCAGTCTGAACTTGCTTAGACCTTATTATCAATTATACCAGAAATCCTTCATTTCGGCGCTTGAACGAATTCAACACAAGTTTTTTGGACCCGGTTTGGATTTTTGGACAGGTATTCCCGTCGTACCTGTAATTGGGCGACTACCCGTATTTATAATAAAATAAAATAAAATAAAAATTGCTTTCCGTACCTCCACTATATTCCCAGTTCGAAGTATACGAAGTATTCAAAGTATACGAAGTGGCTCTATCTTCCTCAGACTTTAACTTGGCTCGGGGCTTTCCTTCGCCGACCGCGGGTTGCTCCTTTTACTCTGTCGGTCTTCCGCCCTCTTCCGCCCACCCTTTCGCTCACTTGTTCGGCGTAGCAGCCGCCAGGGCCATTATTACAGGGCCTCGCGGTCTCCCGACAAAAATTCTCCGTGGTAGCTCAACTTGGCTCAAAAAGCCAAACTGGTGGGATCGTATACGCGGCGAGAGTTCGTAAGAGGTCTCTCTTCACTCCCTATCACTTTGTCTCCCTCTCCCTCTTCGTCGTTGGTTCTTTCCTTCTCGCTTTTGCTGTCTTCGGTAGCCGATCGATATCCGGGACGTGCTTTACTTCGGACCAGCGCCAAGCACACCGACGGAGCCACGAGAATCTCGTGCTCCGAACCGGCAAGTAAGCTAACCCCGTTCTACCCCCCCCCCCCGTCCATTTCAACTCACCCTCGCTTATGATCCATGCTTTACGATGCCTCTCGGATTCCTTCCTGTTATTTGTACGCCCTGGAAAGGTGCTGAACGGTATCCACCCTGCGCGATTCACCCCGGAAAACCTCGCATACGTACGATACACGGCAATTTCTTTATGGATCCACGTGTACGTACACATGGTCGATAAAAGGTTGCACTATAGAGGGTAAAAAAAATTCGTACGAAGTCTGATGCACTGGTAGTGAAATATTTTATGCATAAAGTGGTATATTAAATTTCATGAACAATTTGTAATAAAAACATGTATGTACAGTTTACTAAAAACTTTATAAATACAGTACTTTTAACAATTTACTTTAATTTTACAGTAATAGTACTGTAATTCCAGTAACTTGCTTTTTCACTTCAAAATTATATTAATTTCTCATCACGATCGTGCATTTAATTGAATGTACAATTGTCATGAAAAATTAATGGACTTTTAGAGAGAAACGACAATAAATTATTGGAATTAAATTACTTTTATTATTACATTAATTTTACATCACAATTCTACACGAAATTTAATATACCTGTTTGCGCATAAAAGCTTTCAGTACCAGTGCATTAAATTTCATACAATTTTTTTTTACAGTGTAGATGTAGCTGTGGTCCGGCTATACGAGAAAGATGACTCGGTGATCAGAGCCTATTTTCATTACGGTTACCTGAAACTTATTAGAGCTCCGTTAACAACCTTTACCGATGTTCATTTCCGTTAACGGTAATAAAATAACTTCGATGCGTCGGTTGTTTTTAACAAGAGCCTAGAGTGTCTGTAACCCGCGTTGGCGAGATATATCGTACGTCTTGTGATTACGTAGTTTGGTCTTACACGCTCGCTCGCGCACGGCAGCATGTGCTAAAGCTGCGGTTGTGTAAAGTCGTACAAGAGCCTCGGGCTTCGGAGAAATCGTGTGACGCCTAACGTGTTCCGGTACGTAGCCGTACGTGTGTGTTGGGAACACGACTGGGGACTCGGAGGCTTCGCAGGCGCCCGAGGTGACGAAAAATACGAGGAAGTTTCGCACGAACCATTGCCCGGGAAGCCGTGCTTGCGTTACGTATTGCACAGCGCACATCGCACATCCCCGTCTCTATGAGTGGTAGTATTTCTTGAGCTTTCCCCGAGGAGCGCGCCTTCGTATCATTCCACCAGAGGCTTTTCTGAAATATTCTTTCATCGGAAACCATTGGGACCATTCTCCCATGTGGGGTCTCGCGAATGGTGCGATACTGGGCCAGTCCTGGCCGTTGCATCACGGGAAGTTTTCGCCAGATCCGAGTATTCGGCGCCAAGGTGCGACGCCAAGGACTGGATATCGTCTTATTTTTTTTTTGGATATCGTCTTATCGATTCTCAATAGATTGAACTTAAGTTCGAACTAACGTCCTGAAATTTGACTCTAAGAAACAAAAAATATGAAAATTAAAATTTTCATATCGCTTCCTCATAAAGTTGAAAATCGGAATTTTCATATCGCTCATAAAAATTGAAAATTGAAATTTTCATATCGTTCATAAAAGTTGAAAATTGAAATTTTCATATCGCTCATAAAAGTTGAAAATTGAAATTATTATATCGCTTTCTCACAAAAATGGTTAGATTAACCCAAAGTCGGGCAGTTATCTGTTTTTGCTACAGATGAAGCATCAATTTCTTCAACGATTATTTGCTTCAATCGATTCAAAAAAATATTTTTGTTCTACCAACCAAGCAACACCTTCGAACGTCGGTCGCCGCGTCTTGGTCAATCCAACAATTGCTTTTTTTCAATGCACTCGCTTCTTCGAGCCGTCGATCCGCTGAGGCGATCGGCCACCTGGTCGGTCAGTTAAACTTCAATGTGCGCTGCTTCTGACGGACAACGACTTTGACCATACCTGGAAACCGGAGTGTCCCGCCCGATAGTACGAATGTACAGCCGCGAGCTTGGAACGTTTGTGCACACGTGTGGGCGAAACGCGAACCGCTCTTGCTCCTCCTTTTCCATGATAGTCCGTGCCGCTCGCTTCGGAAGGGAAAGAGAGACAGACACGACCGCCGCTGTTTGTCGTCCTTCTCCGGGGCCGTAATACGTACCAACCGGGAACCGAGCCGGGCCTTCCATTCTACTTATCGAGTTTACAACAGCCGTTAAATTTAACGGAGCGACTCCGGGAGCGATCCGATATTCGCGAAAAATCATGCGAGTACATTGGCCGTGCACGGTACGGTATACACTATGCAATAAGCCGGTGCATCAGGTAAGAACCGGTAGCGGGGGGGACTCGCCGGGGCTACCGCGCATTGCACTGATATGCTGCCGCATAGGGCACGATCTATAGTACATAGCCATGTATACCGTAAAGTGGATGCAGTTATATGTCCAACGTATTTCCACCCTCGATGTACACGTATAAACGCATCGGTCTCGGAATTAAATTAACACAAATTTACATACGCGTATATGCGCCTGATAGGGTTTCGCCATTCGCGAGGCTCGTTCTCGCGCATCACGACGCCTATACCGCCACCCACTACAAGCCTCTCGTGCCTCGTAGATTTTGCTCAATTCCAAAGCGTTCGATGTATGCACGGTTACGACGCTCACGCTGAAAATTTCTTTTGGAATCGTGCGCCACGCTCGAGAAAGATCGCCCGCTGCACGGCAGCTCGATGTGATACAAAATATCGGAATATAACATTCTTTTATTTTATTTGGCCACTGGAGTGACGGAGGAATCGATAAATGGACCTGCGGTAGAGCTGGTACAAGATACACTGTAGATAAAATGGGAAATTTAATGTACAATTGGGATTAAAAATTGAATTTACTTTTTCATTGAAATGAAAGTAAATTATTAAAAATAAATTATTTCTCTTACAATATGGCCAATTACAATCGATGGCAATATGCAGTATAGGTGAACAGAGATAAGTTTGTTGGGTATCAAAAACTGTTACATGTTGTGTATTCGCAATAAACTCACCACTACTACTACTTCTACTAAACTATTTCGAATGTTTATAATAGACCGAACATTAATTTTTCATTGCGCTGTGCATGAAATGTAATGTACCGGTTCTTGCATAAAAACCTCCAATCCCGTACGTTAAATTTCATACGATTTTTTTACAGTGTACTTCACTCGAAGCACATGTTTGTTTTTTTACAACCGATTTATGTAGTTAGCGGGATACCGCACAACTTTTATTTCTTTGCTTCAGGCTGGATCAGGCATGAGATCCAGCGAGGCAACTACTCTTACGGGAAAGTGTACGTGCAGTTCGAGGGAGTTAGAGAGCCTCGTATTAGATTCCCTGTGAGCCTTCTCGAGGAAAGAGATCAAGAGTCGGTGGAGACGCGTTCATGCGCGAAGGTACGCTCGGAGTATCCACAGGTCGATTTAAGAAGAGCTTGTGGCTGATAGGAGGCGGAACCGAAAGGGCGAGGATAAAAAGAAGATGTTATACGTCGTGGCAAAGGGCGGAAACGGTTATGGTCTCGGCTACGACGGTGTTAGAAAAAAAAAAGACGAGAAGATTAACAAGACCGAGAGGAGGTGGAGGAGGTTGGGAACGAAGAAGAGCCGGTGAAGCCTACAAAGACGTCGTCTAGGACCACTTGACGTCAGACAGTGCGAAACACTGTTGGCCATTCACCATCTCCCTGCTTTGCGTGTGCGCGAACCGAGCTACGAGACAAGTGGACTTTCGGGGGTTCAGTGGCGAAATCTATTTCTGCGCCTAGGAGACCAGTGGTAAATATCACACCTATTTAGGTCTCGGAGAGAAAACTACTGTTCTGTTGAAAAAGTTAAATACAAATTCGTCAATTGGGCCAACACATTTTTTCATCATTTAGCTTCCTCATGGAGGTTGGAAAAAGATGAGTTTTTAATGTTAAAGTACTTAAAAAAGTCTAAAACGTGGAGAAATGCGATTTTTGGCTGGCGTCCGGATGGATGTCTGACAGACTTAAGTGAGTGACAGTCGTTTAAGACGATTTTCGTGAAAATTTTCATGAAAACTGGGGTTTGACATTTTTTTACATTTTGGAATTTTTTTTTTTCAAATCAAGTTTATGCTTCAAGTGTCGCTCTAGGTGTAAAACAATTCGGAGATGCGTCATCAGTGATGAAAAATACGTAAGACGTAGCCTCACAGCGACGAATTAGGCGAATTTCAGTTAGCGATTATCTACAATAAATGTTGCGGTAAATTTTCACCGTTTCAATTTTTTTTTCTTATTTGTATGCCGTAATTGTCTGGGTGTTGTGGAGTTATTTTTATAATTTCCTTCTTCCTACGTCCAAAGAACTAGTGCAGTGTAAGAAGAACTGGTGCAGGGAGAAAAGAATGCAGAAGAATCTGAGGATCCGGTGCGGGAGGAGTTAACAGTAGCAACAGTCTTGCCAAATTTTACGAGCGACTCGTCGACAGTGCATCCGCTATCTCACAGTAGTTACCAGCGGCTATAACTATATAAATAGTGTTGGAAGCGGTGGGTACGAGGGAACAGTGCACTCTACGTGCCAATCCGATCTCTCCCTCTTTCTCGTCGTTTTTTTCCAACTTTTCGCTCCACCCCGCTCCCTCGTTTCCCATCCTCAATCTCGTAGCCCATTGTTTTTTGCTCGACTTTCCATTTTCCGCGACCGAGCGGAACTTCAATCATAAATCCCGACGTGGCTCCGGCTCCCGACTGGTAGCCTAGCCGACTGTTCGTACTCTCCGCTACGATGAGATCCGCTAATCCGTGGGTGCGTGACTGTCTGCCAGCGGGGATAAAGGCAGAACTAGGCAAGGAAGCTTGACTTTTGGCACAGAGTGAAAAGCCTCCCTGGTTTAACTCACTCCCGATTCCGGGCTCTTGGCCTTCCGTCCTGAATGCGTACGGTACCAGACGCCGATCCCCCGTCGCGCGTGTAAAATATCATTCTCTCTACGGCGCAGCTTTGCGAAGATCTGGTATCAAGTGAAGTGGTGAGTATGGCCTGGTCTATAATCACTACTTTTACTCTAGCTTTATTTTCGTTCTCTACGCATTGACTAGATATTCTCATGACCAGTTTTCAGAAAATTCGCTGTCCATCCTCGAAGATAATATTTAATAACGATCGTTCTGGCAGAAACAGATCCGGAAAGAACTGCAATCCGCTGACTCTACAATGCCGATTGGACCAGCTCCTGGCCTTCCGTCCTGAACGCGTATGATTCTACGTCGCGGGCGTAAAATATCATTTTCTCTAACTAGCAGCTCTGCAGAGATCTGGTATCAACTGAAGTGGTGAATATGGCCCGGACAATAATGACCATTTACCCTAGCCATTTTACTCGTTCTCTGCACATTGACCCGCTATTCTCATGACCAGTTTTCAGAAAAGCCGCTATCCATCCTCGAAGATATTCCTCGGTACGGATCGTGACGACAGAAGCAAATCCGAACTGCAATCCACCGGCTCTCGACATTGACGATTGAAATAGCTCCGTGGCGGTGAAACGATGTCCATAAATTCTTAATGCTGAACGTTTCAGGCGAACTGGCGTGATAGTTCGATGCTGTCGTCATCGAGCCTGCCGTACACGTAGCGGCGCCGTTGATCTTAAACGTCCTCATTGGCCGGCCTTGCCGTCGTCATAGCCGTCGTTTATCGAACCACATAACGAGGCTGATTAGCGTGATGCCGAGGCACAGTGGGCACATCTACGTCGTTACAGTACTCGTTCGCGCGTTTCCACACCACCCGTGAGCTGCCGCTAAGTACAGGACGGCGCGACGTGATGTGCGGCCGGGTATACGTTTTGCACTGCACCGTAGTGTACTGTACGTGGGAAAGCACCACGTGTGCCCTGTCAAGTGCAGCACCGATGTTGGACACGCTTAGCTTGTGCGCGTGACACATTACACGCGGCGGTCCTTGAGCGTGTGTACGTTCATCGCGCTCACTCGCGACCCTCTGTGCTGGGCCTGTACTTGCTTTCCGGTGGCTTTGCGTTGATACGTTCCTCGATAGACCGACGACTTGACAGTCGGAGGAAGGGTTTCGACGGCGCAAACGAGGCCCCTCTAGGTGGGTTCATATATGGTTGACGCGTGCGAAAGTCGAGAGGTCGGTCGCGCGCCGAACCCGCACCAGTTTGATCGCGCTGCTTCGGGGTTTCTGGCCTAGGCCCGGCCAATACTGTACACAGCTATCGGAGCCGCCGAAGCTGCGGCCGTCGCCGCCACGACTACACTCGATAAGCCAAAATCCACATTCCCCCGTGTACAATACGTCCTGAACAGGATTGTGTGTGCACTCCTCTGTCGTCCTCTCGACAACCCCCAAAACCGCGTTGGGACAAAGTTCCGATAATTAACCGTTGCCGGCCACCCTCGAACCCCTTCGATTTGATCGAGAGATACTAGACTGGCACGGTATATCAGTATTGGCATTATCCGTCGGAAATCGGAGCGGTCAGACTGCAGCGCTTGATGGCGGAGGTCGGTACACTTTTATTTATATAGCCCGCATGGAGTAACGGGACGGGTATAGATCTCGGACGGTTTCGAAGAAAATAAAACATGTCGGGGTTGCGAGCGCATTTTGCTCAGTTTCACTGCCGACCAAAACTGGAAAATGTCACTTCTGGTCTGAGAATGTAGATTTTTTACCGGAAGTGACGTACTTCGGGTGGGACGTCACTTCCGGTTGAAAAGTTACATTTCCAAACCGGAAGTGATGTTTCCCCTAAATGCTGACTTCGCTAGATGAATAGATAAATTCGGAAATTGTAATTCGGATTTTCGAAATCCATTCTGTATGCTATAAAAACCGAAGTTCTGAAATTATGGAATGAAATTTTGGGATCTCAGAATCCATTGCATATTCTATGAAAATAGAAATTTTGACATTGCAGCATTTGTTTATATGATTTCAGAATGTTGACCTTTCGTAAATGATACACCTTTTATCATTGTTTGCGCGCATGTACAAGACAGAATTGAATTCTGTTGTACAAGAAAAGTCCACGGATGTCCTGATGTATATACTGCATGGGCAACAGTATCGCCGGCTTTCGCCTACGCGAACGCTTGCAACATCGTGTAAGACCCGGACTGTGAGTTATCGATATAATAGGTATAACTTTGCTGGCAACCACCCGCCGAACTCTGCTCGCCCCGGAGCGCTGTATGGTTGAACGCGCGAGGTTACGGGGGCGTCTGAGGATGCCGCGCGAGGCAAAGGAGGAAGGAGAATCGATAGGTCGACAAAGTAGCCGGCAAGGCAATCGCCCCGCTGACAGGCCCGACAGGTAATACCTGCGGCAAACTTATTGCCCGGACTTCATGACGAATTGGAAATCAGGTCCCGTAATACGAAATGTCTTCATTGCACTCAAGCACGACTGGCTTGTGTGCAGCCAGGTCGCTATGTCTATGATCGACGTCGGATGGAGCACGCTCTAAACTGTTGCCTCGTTGATCCAACAGGCCGATTCTGACAGGGCAATTTATCTTTCGCGGATTATATTTTGCATGCTATTTCGAGGACGTCCACATTCTCGGCATCCTCGTCCGAACTTATCGACGAAACTTTTTTCATTGCTGTATAGCAACATTCGTGATACAGTACGAAAAACTCTTTTTTTTAGAAATAGTTATTACAGGGTAAGCAATTTATATATGGAACAATGTGCCTGTACCATTGAAAACAACGACATGCCAACTGTAATGTTAAAAAAAATAATTTGACAAGTATTGGAAGCTTTTTTACATAAAATGTTCCAATACTTGGCAAATTATTTTTTTAAATATTGCAGCTGGCATGTCGTTATTTTAGGTGAAATATTTCTAATTGTAATAACTGGTGCTTTACTCTTGCAAAAAAAAGTACATTAAAGTTCGATTAAGATAAGTAATATAAGTAAATTTAAAATTCGAGTACATTAAATGTACAATTTATTTTTACAGTCTCCTGTGGGGTTCGATCGGATAATCGATGCACCAATGTGGAATCATTGTCAATTAACACGTCATTGTCGACGTCGTCGTGCCATTTGGCTAACGGCTCGACATGGTTGTCGTCGGTGCGCTGTACATGTAATAAACGGAACAGATAAATGTCGATGGTGTACGCCTGCCGGAAATGTTCCGCCATCAGCGAGGCAAACTGCGTAATCATGTTTACGGAGAAATAACCCGGGTTCAATATCCAAAGTACCATGACCAAGAAACTACCGCAGGAAAACAACCTCGCCGGTTGCGGTACGAAATTTTGGCTAAGATCTCAGGTCCGCCCGCTCTTCCTCCCACAGTTATGTACTTCGATCTTCCGCAACGGGGAAATTATTTTGGCGAGCATCGAACTTGAACGCCCGCTCAAAATATTCACTCTGACGGAACGCCTGTCGATAATCGGATGTGAAATCCCATCATCCGTTTCGATATACTACATCCTGAGCGGTATCGACGAGTAATAATAATTTGTGCTCGCTCGGGTAATTCGTATTATCGATGATCCATTTTCCCCTCTGACATTTCCGTTAATGCGTATTATTAATATATTACGTGAAGTGTACAGTTTCACAGCGTTCGGCGGGGGGGGCAACGCAAAATTTCCACTCGAGTTCTATTCATCGAATTCATCGTCGCGAAAACAAGAGGTTGACGCATTCCCCGTGTGTACCCGCGAGATATATTAACGCACCCGCGAAACAGACCGCAGGAATTGCTCTTCTATCGAGGATGCTGCGGGAATACCGCGTCGATACATCCAACTTGCCGCGACACGGCGACAGAGGTACCTACAACCGAGGCCGATCCGACTGCGAGAGTTTTGCCCCACGTTCGCGGATTCTACATCCTATGCACGAGCGCGTGATTTCAATCGCTCGATAAATTATACCGGAGTCCATTTAACCGTCGGATTCTGCGGGCATTCCCACTGAAACTCCCGGTTTACGAACGAGCGGACACCGCGGAAATATCTTGCGGACGCGGCGCCGCCATCGCGAAAAATGAACTTGGAAGGCTGGAGCGCCTCGCGCTAGTCAAATGGGTGCTACATTTTTAATGCCGTTTATACAAACTTTTACGTGTCTGTTGATTATAGTGGGTTATTTTTTGTATTACAGCGGATGTCCTTAAGCTCGTGTTAGCGCAATGACTGACGCCGCCTAAGTTTGAGAGGAATAAAAGAAAATTACAAACCCTTCTCGATCGGATAAAAATCTGAAAAAAATATAAGATAAGATTGTTCGTCCATAATAATGATCCCAAAATGTTATTCGTTTTGATGATTTTTTTTTCATTGAAAAACGTCCTACAAATTCACCGTCTTGATATTCAATAGTACTTTCGGTCTAAAAATAACAGTTGCTTGTGAATTAATTTCGTTGATGGTTACCATTCTTAAACGGAAACTACTATCGAATATCTAGATGGTGAAATGCCGAAAATATTGCGGTTAATTCTATGAAAAAACTGAACCAATATGCACTTCTTCGAAAATTAACACAAACCAGTTAACATTTTTGTAAACCCATTGCAATTAATGTTTTTTTAAGTTAAGGACATCAGCTGTAACCCAAATGCCAATCCACCATCATGAATAGATGATTAAAGGTTTGTACAAGCAACTTAAAAACTGTAGCACTTATTTGACTAGTGTGAATCGCTCCAACCTCCTTAAACCAATGTGGAACGGCGTTCGATGAAAAAAAAAGTGCCGTTACCTCTCTCGCTCCCGTGGGAGCTCCGTTGTCATTTTACGTCGCTTTAATCTCAAAGACTCGGCGAACGGTAATTGCCGTGTAAATGAGTTAGAAATTTCCCAAGTGTCGACGGCGCGATCGGGAGAAGAGGATTTAATGAAAATCACCTTCCGCGCTCATCGGAGAATGTCAACGAAGGAGGAGTTAACGCCGCCGGTGGAGACGAGAACTTCGTCGTTCGTGTCAGCGGGTCGTGGACTTTGCCTATCCCTGCGGGATCTCCGTAAGGGTTCGCTCTGGCCGCAGGTCGGCGACGCTGTACTCGGAGGTCTCCTGTCCCGCGCTGGTCCGAACAGGAGCGTCAGGTGATTCGGTCGAATGTTCGGAATATATGGAGTAATGTATACGCGCACTGTCTAGAGGCTCCGGTACAGCGTAAACCAATTTACGTCATTCACTTAGCGGTAGTTAGCGGTTTGCGTTTATCGGATAGGCGAGAGCTCGAGCGAAGCGAGCACTCCGGTTGCCAGGTGGATATCGCGCCTCAAGGAGCGCCAAGGTTCGCAACGTCGCATGGTGTCCTTACGGGACGGTCACGGAACCATCAAGTTTGACATCGTTAAACTACGGCTGCATCGATGAAAACTTACGTGAACTTGGGCGCTAAGTTCACGAGAGCCGATATCATGTTCTCGATACAAAATATGCTCGTAACTACCCTGGTAGACATTTCAGAGCGTTACATCGCTCACCGATGGGGCCCTTCCGGGCCCTTGTCAGGCCCCGATGTAACGCTCTGAAATTTCCACTATGGTCGTCCGACGAGCGATTGATCAGGATGTCGCAGACTATTTGGCTTGCTTGTCATCCACTGCTGACTCAGCCACGGCAACTGTAACATGCAATTTCTGCTTGCGCGACAATTATCGAAAATAGAGCGAAGGAACGCGGAATTCCACGTGTACATCCAGATGTATATCTAGTGCGACATGCAAGTTAGGAATACAGATCGTGAGAGCATATTCACGAGATTGCACCAGAATTCTGGAGCACCAACGGTTGTATCGTCGCTTCTGTCCTTATCGGACGGTGACGGAAACATCAAATTTGACATCGTTAAACTACGTCACGCTATATCGATGAAAACCTGTGTAAACTTCTGTGCTACGTTCATGAGATCCGATATCACATGAACGAAATCTGCATTCCCAATTGGCGCGACAAGCGACTGATCGGGATATCGCAGACATTTAGAGTTGGTTTGTCATCCACCGCTGACTCAGCCACGGCAACTTTGACATCCAATTCTTGCTCGCTCGACAATTTTCGAAAAATAGACAGAAGGCTCGCAGAATTCCGCGTGTACATCCAGATATGTATATATGTACTATCGGCAAGTTAGAATCGAGATCGTGAGAGCATATCCACGGGATTGCACTAGAATTCTGGAGCACTGGAGTGCAAGGTTTCGAGTGTTGCTGGTGGGTGTAGGTATGAGGTAATATAGCAAACGTTGATCCAGAACGTGGCGAAACTAGTAGTAACGGGGGTGAGGAGGGTGTGTCACGTCCGCCCGAAGATTGGGAGAAAATATATATATAGCATAACGATCTCGAACAGCGGTAGCAGCACGACGGCGGCGAATTGGGTCTTGGGTCTGCAGGCAGTGAGTCTTGGTCTCATTGGTTTTCACCAAACCTCCTACTCCTCATCTCTCGCGTGCTGCATCGGTTCGTCCTGTCGATAATCGGTTGATGCGATGCAGCCGAGCGTTTCCATTCGCTGCAACGTGGGTTCGCTCCACTACTGTGCACCGGGCATCGGCGGGGTGAACAGACCCGTCGCTCGGCGCAGACCCGCTGCGAATGGAAAACCAACCATGGTGCACATTTTCCAAAATTACATTATAAACTGCACTTTTGCAAAGTACACTTCGATCAACATGAATCCTGCTGTAAATGTTTAAGCCTTACATTAGCCCTATTGAGCCATTCGCAGGCCCTTTCCGGGCCCTCAGTAGGCCCCAATTTAACGTCAAAAATGTCTATTCGGGAACTTGTTGGTATCTGATGTTGTTAAGGTTTGGGCATTGAGGAAAGCTTACCATCGATTTCCGTGGATGCTAAGCTTTCGATGGAAATCGACGCGATTTGAACAAACCCGTCGCTCGGAGCAGCCGCTGCACATGGAAAACCAACCACGGTGCACATTTCCCAAAATTACGTTACAAATTGCACTTTTGCAAAATACACTTCGATCAACATGAATGCTGTTGTAAATTTTAAAGCCTTGCATTAGCCCCTGTTGAGCCCTTCACAAGCGCTTTCCAGGCTCTGATTAGGCCCCGATTTGATTTCCAAAATGTCTATTCAGGAACTTGTTGGTATCTGATGTTGTTAAGGTTTGGGCATTGACGAAAGCTTAGCATCGATTTTTGTGTTCTGGTTACACAGACTGGATTCTGCGGTCACCAACCCTCGATATTCCTCCATCTGTTTCTTCGATCGTCGCTTCTTCGGTCGCTTTGCCCGCTTCTATCGACCCATCTCGCTTACTTCCTCGCTTAGCCCACTCCTTCATCTTTTCGTCCTCGATTCACCCTTCGGCTGCATCCCTCTATCCATCTCTCCGTTCCCACCCTTGCCAGTAGAATGCATAATTTAAATGTCTCGCGTCCCAGTTTTCCAGAGGGGGGATTCAAGAACGTAGGTGAACAATCGCTGCAGCCGAACCTGATTGCTATGCCATCTCCCTCATGAATTACCGAGGCCCTCTTCGCATATTTTCTATGGACGGCGGAGCCCGAGAGCGCGTTCGGCTCTTTAAGAAGTTTTAAGTCGCCTCGTGAACCCGTCGAGTTTCAACCGCCGGAGTCGAGGCGGATGCGTGCGGTTCTGCTGGCTTCGAGCGACTGCGACGCGGAGGAAGTGGAAGAAGAAGCGGAGCCAGAATGGGAGGGCGACGAAGAAAAAGAAGTATTAAAGAAGAACACTGCCCGCGGAGTCTATAGCTCATACCCGTTTTTCTGTCTCACCTTTCATTTTTAACTTGAAAACTTTTTCCGGTAATCCTCTGTCGCCATTGAATCGTAAATTCCTCCGCGGAATCGTTCTTTCCTCCGCCTCCTTACCCTCTTTTTCCACTGCACCGAATCGATCGGGACTTAACAATAGGAGCACGGATACAATGACCCAAATTCGTCACCCTAATTCGACAGTTATGTCTCCTAACTACGGCGGATGTATTAACTTGGGAACGTTACGCGATCATCGCATCACGAGACGATATCGTGGCTGTGATGCTCGTTGGGAGGTTATTTATGTATTTCGTAATAAACGGGCAAAATTCAATTACAAGTGATTGGAATCGGAGCGAGAAGTATCTGACTTAAAATAAAAATAAAAATTAATGTAATAGCATAGCTTATTAATTTATTAATTGGCGCTCCTTTGCCATTACCGATATCTTATTATCGTACACTGCAATATAATTTGGACACTTGTATGTTTGTTTGTTGGATACGATATAAACAATATAATCATTTGTATCATGAAATGTGTCACTTCTCGTTTGAAAATCTAATTTTTCGACCGGAAGTGACCCATTTCCAATGTGACGTAACTTCCGGGCGAGAAATGAGATTTTCAAACCGGAAGTGAGATATTTTACAAAACAAATTATCATATTCTGTATATCGTATTGAACAAACAAACTTACAACTGTCCAAAATATGCAAAGGAGAAATACGTCACTTCCGGTTTGAAAAATCTCATTTTTTCATCCGGAAGTGACCCGTTTCCAATGTGACGTAACATCCGGTCGAGAAATGAGATTTTCAGACCGGAAGTGACGTATATCCTGCAACAACCTGCCGGTACTGCAATAAAGATGATAATATAATACGGAGAGACTGGTAGATTATAGTTTAGAGTAGAAAAAAAAAGCTGTATGTGTCAGACCGAAGCGAAGTTCGTCACGCGATTATGCGCTACAGTGTTATAGACGCGTACGTCTATATTTATGCTGGCACGAAGCGTGTATACGAAAATAACCGACACGCGCCACGTCGGCGAAGCGACCACGCAAAAAGGGGCGGAATAGAGGAGTCAAGACCCCGACAGTACAATGGTCCTATTAACGATGAATCGCTTTTTGCAAGGTGTCCTCTGCGCACATGTCGGAGTCGCGAACCCACGGCTCCGAGGCCGCCACAGTGCATCGCAGTCTAGGTGAGAAAAAGAATGAAATTAAAGAGCGAGAGAGTCGGGCCACGCTGCGAAATGCAGACGAAGTTAGTTGGGCGAGGCCCATGAGCGCGACAATGGGACGCCACGCGCCATATGCGGCCGCACATGCCACGGGCCGAAGCCCGCGATGGTTCGCCCCGTTACCGGGGCGGGGTGCGGTACATTGACATGGGGTAACTCCGGCTCCCTCGTCGCAGTGTAACCAGCACGTTTTTTTTATCCCGGTATATATTATTACGTTACATTGTCGAGCTCCCAATACACCATTGACGAAACGCACAGCAATCAAAAGAATTGCACTGCGCACTCGGCGCTGCTGTCGTAACAGCGGTCGATTCTTGCGAGCGTACACCGCACCACTGGCCAAACACGACAAAAAAACTCGACCCATTCGCCACACTCCTCGAATCACTTAATTTATTGCGAACGATAAATTTTTTTTTATAATTAATTTTGCTACGCTCGAGTTCACATTTTTTTTAATTCCAAAATAAAAAATACTGGTAAAATGGCTGAAGGACTTAGGTCGATGGCCAATTGGCAATGTATATGTGTGTTCTCGCGTCAATCTACGTTATGTCATCACATGGTAAAAAAATGGTACCATCCAGCATGTCGCCAATAAATCCACTATTACTATTATTACTAATAAAATTAAAAGTGAATTTAATTTATTACATTTAATTTTTTGGGCTTCAAGAGTGGAATGAAAAATGTTGTCAAGAAATTATTTAATCTATCGATACCTTATGATTCGCTGGAGTGGACAAGACGGAGTTATGGAGTTAGCCACGCTAATCTCGTTGACCGTGCCGAGATTATATCTCGAACGTACCATACGAGTTCGTCGATGTATTCATGAGCTTAGAGTATACAGAGTGTGTTGGAGACCGCGTAGTATGGATGGGTATGTCGCAAGGGGGATGTCTACCCCGGTTCTTCGTCGGGCTCGCCGCGATATAAACGCGAATCTCGCCCCGACGCTTGATAAATGTTCCCTGTGCGCAAGCGGTTTCGGGCTTCACTATCGTATCGCTGGGGCCGCCCCAGCTATTTTAATATTTTAAACTTCGTCCTATCCCTAAACGCGCCGTGGTACTACGTCAAACTACGGTGTCCCATAAATTACGATACCCACTCGCAGCTCTTTCTTTGTATGGCGCGGTAGGCACCCCATTCACTCGAATTCGCACTTGCCCTAACGTTTCCTGAGAGCCAGGAGTCAACGCTGCAACAACTTTGATTCGTCGATAAACACTATCGAGCAATTTTTATCTTCGTGGCTCCCTGGAGTCCGATTCCGAAGAAGGAAAACGACGATACAGAAATATCTCAGAACAGAACCGGACAAAGTACCAAAAAGTTTAAAGGACAAAGTATCACAAGTAATTCAAGTATCAAGTGCAAAGTGCAAAGTAGCACAAGTACTTGAAGTATCAAGTGCAAAGTAAAAAGTATCATAAGTACTTGAAGTATCGATTACTTTTTGTACTTGAAGTATCAATTACTTTTAGTACTTGAAGTATCAATTACTTTTTGTACTTGAAGTATCAATTACTTTTTGTACTTGAAGTATCAATTACTTTTTGTACTTGAAGTATAAAGTACGTTTAGCAATTAGGTAAAAATGCGCAAAGGCACATGGCTAATTGTAAAAAATGGCTAACAGAAATTTTCGTAATTCGTCGTTTAGAGCCTATTTTAAAATCTATTCTTGATTTTTCTCATTTCAAAAAAATCCATGAAAAATATAATTTCAGCCCTGGGAAGGCTCTGGGAAGGCAAGAGATTTCGAAGAACTCGATGAGGTCACTGATTGTGACCTATACGGAAATGAGCTTGTGAAATCGATGCGGTTACAAGAATAGTTTTGAAAGCCAAATCGATGAATGCACGGCCTGAAACGACTACTTCATTCGCGAAATTTCCTCAGGGAACGTGCGATGACGATCGGTGGATATAAAAAGACGGAGTTCGGATGACGCAAATCAGAAAGGCCACGGCCGCATCGCTGCCGATATGTCGAAGCCGGATGTTAATTAAAGTAAAGTTCAATTGCGGTCGCAACAGAGCCACATCCGTATATGTGGCAGCAAAGTTCAGGGAGAATTAGTCAATCGCCCGATGCGTCATACCAATTGTCCCAATGAAGCTGCGGGAAAGAATAAGTCACTGAATGGTACTCGGATGCATCGTACAGAGACGACAATAACTATTATGGAGTTATTACGGAAACCATGAAATATTATATAACATAAAAATGTTAAATCCTGCGCAGCATCAAAGGAACCATTTTTTGTTTTCCGTTTTTCCTCCTCCCAGTTCCGCCCTCCGCAAGTTTTTCTCCCCTCGGGACCTCGCGGCGCCTCTCTTCAAGGTTCGGGAGCTCCTCTCCCTTTGTACATATTGCATATATAGCGAATACGCTCGGTATACACCGGTGATGCGCTATTTCCGCTATTACGCCAATTGTCCCAGTGAATTCGCCCGAAAGACTAAGACGTCCCTGAATGGCACTCGGATACATCGTACAGAGACGACAATAATTTCTGTTATGCTGAACGATACAGCGGTATTATGGAAACCATGAAATATCATGTCAAATCAAAATGTTAAATTCTCCGTAGCATCAAAGGAATTGATGCTACCATATATTTTTTTCGCCGTTTTCCTTATTCCCAGTTCCGCCCGCCGCACGCTTTTTTTCCGTCGGGAGTTCGCGTCGCGTCTCTTCAAGGTTCATGAGCTCCTCTCCCTTTGTACATATTGCATATATAGCGAATACGCTCAGTATACACCGGTGATGCGCTATTTTCGCTATTACGCCAATTGTCCCAGTGAATTCGCCCGAAAGACTAAGACGTCCCTGAATGGCACTCGGATACATCGTACAGAGACGACTATAATTTTCTGTTATGCTGAACGATACAGCGGTATTATGGAAACCATGAAATATCATATCAAATCAAAATGTTAAATTCTCCGAGCATCAAAGGAATTGATGCTACCATATATTTTTTTCGCCGTTTTCCTTATACCCAGTTCCGCCCTCCGCACGCTTTTTTTTCCCCTCGGGAGTTCGCGTCGCGTCTCTTCAGGGTTCGTGAGCTCGTCTCCCTTTGTATATATTGCGAATATACTCCCTATATACACCGTGATTCGCTATGTACAGAGCATCCTCCCCCACGAGAGTAGTACAGCGAGACCCGAAAGTACAGTGCAGTCCCGGAGGGAGTTTCGTGCTTTACGAGCGGTGAAATTAAACGCGCTGAGCTCCAGCTACTGCCAAGTGTTCTAGCTGCGCTGTATAGGAGACTATAATAATACTGCTGCCAGATTACGAATGATCGCTCACGTGTTCTCGCATACGAAATCACTTATTCCCGTTTATTATCGACCCCGGTGTCAACGTTCTGCAAGGGAGGCGGCGCGGATCCTCCGGGCTGGAGGCAATTCGGAACAACGTCAACTGTACGGTCCATGATTCGAGCACTCTTCGTTTCGGCAGCGACTCCAGAATCTATAACCCTGAAGATATCTGCATCACATCAAATTTCTTCCTTGGCAAGTCTACTTGGAAGTAGAAAAAAATAATTGTTCACTTGTAGAATTTTATTCTCTAAGGCTCAAATTTTAAGAAGTCAAGATCGAACTTAAGAACTACAATCGAATTTGAGTTCACACTGAAGTTCGAACTTAAGATAGATTTTAAGCACGCAATGAAGCTCGAGCCGAACTTCGATCTTAAGTTCAAACTAACGTCTTAAAATTGGACCCTAAGTGAACTTCCCCGAGCGAAATTTGGGCGATGCACAACGCAACCGCTATAATTTGAAATTTAGTCTCATGCGGATGTCTTCGGGGTCATTCAGAATCTTCGGGTGTAGGATCAGTGGGAGATTCCACACAGAAAAAAATATCATTGGTTCAAGTAAAATTTGCTTGCGGGGTGCCAATGAACAAAAAATGTTTCAATTCTACTTTCAATTCGTTCAATTTTATACCAGAATGAAACGATAACCTATCACCTTGCCAGTTTTGCCGTCATTGTTTCAATATCGTGTGGAATTGTAAGAATTGAAAATAGAATTGAAACAAACATTTTTTTCTTTGGCAGTCCGCAAGCGAATTTTTTTTCGGTGCAAGACCGGGTCAGTTGGTCGAAATGACTTAGTCGAACCAGCAAAGAAAATTCGTTAGGGACATGTGTCTTCCAACTTTCACTCAACGTACTTGCAGGCCGTTCGACGATGTATCGGAGCAGCAAAACAGTGACGTCCGGCAAGTTTCTCGTATTTACGGACCAACCGGGCACGATGTCCTTCACTGCAAGCGAAAAGTTTGCGGCTTCTGTGAGCGCGGCGCAGAGTGTAGCAAAACACAAACCATCGCAGAGGGTTGTTGGTGCCGCCTCGCGGCTGTGTTCTACTGCAACCCCTTGAGGATTCACCCTCTGCCTCTCTCCCCCCCCCCCCCCCCCCCCCCCCCCCCCCCAGGTCTTGGCTTTGTCCCGGCGAGCAGCGAATGTACGCTCCGGATCCGTTCTCATTCGTTATTGTTCCCTTCTCCACATGCGTAGCGTCGACTTACGGTTAAAATCCCCGAAAAAGTGGCCTCTCTGCTTTGCCGCCCGTTGGAAAGCGCATTACGTATTTGGACGCTGGAACTCCAACTTTGAGATCGCACTTCGTGACGCGCCGGTTGTTGCTCCGCACTGCGACCGTCGCGACGATTCGATTCTTCCGGTCGATGATCGCTCCCGTGTTTTCTCTCACTCCGTCTCACCCCATAACCCCTTGACACGCTGCCGTTCGCGAGTTGAACCGTAGCGCTCGATAATTCATGAAGCCATTTCGCGAGTTCCGCTCGGCGGCCGCACGAGGATCGCGAGTTCTCGGGCTCGCTGCTGTACTGCTCCGACGGTGGATGCATCCACCTAATAGTATCGACCCCGGCCGCTCCGTGCACCTGCCAGAGCTTCGCTTCAAGAATACGAGTCGGTCCGCAAGACGCTATCTATAGATCCGCAGATTAGGGTAAAAGTGGGGAATATGGCCCGGTCCATATATCATTGACAGCTGTCACTCAAAATTATATTATTATATTATTATATTATTATATTATTATATTATTATATTATTATATTATTATATTATTATATTGGCTCGCTGGGAAAGTCACTTTCGGCGAAACGTTGCAGCTGTCAATAAATTCGTTGGAGCAACGTGGCTAACTTCTATGCCGTCATATTCACCACTTTTACCCTATCGCATATCGTAGTCCCGGTTCTCGTCGGCCGAATTTGGATTCAATCTCCGTTCCAATTTATGAGCCCAAATGACCGCATTTGCATATCTTATTCCCGGGATTCGTCCCCATCATTGGCGCCGTTGTAGCTAATCCCGTGCCTTTCACCTACTCGTTTTTTCAAGTCCGAGCCGTTCCTCGTAATCAACCCTTATCTTATCAACCCGACCTTTTTTTCTCTCGAACCTGCTCGCTCCCACTTCGAATTTTTCTTTCTCCTTTTTGCCTCTCCACTGGCCGAGCTCTATTTAATTTAAATAACTTTTAAAAGTTCCGTCTTCTTTCTTTTTCCTTTCTTTATTTGGTCCCCCCGTTCATTCCCCCCCGCCTTGGCTTCGAGCAAATACACCAAATCTCCCGTCCCACTCCACGCCTTCCGTTCTCGCAGACCCTCCGCAGTCTACTGGCTTTCGCGGTACTCACTTCTTTTTCACGAAATCTTACTCCGTATCCTTTCCCTCCCCACCAGTCCTCGCTTTTCTCTTCGCCCCCTTATCCTCTAGTCCAACGCCCTTCCGTCTCTTATTTTCAGTGTGCCCTCGGGGTTGCCTGCCGGCCGTGGAAGGAGATTTTGCACGAGCCGAGCACGCCGCACTGAAAATCTCACCTTTTCCCTTCGACAATTCATTCATGTTCCTCCACCCTCCTTTCCATTCTTCGTTTCGCCGGGCTATCCTATCTATCTATCGGCGCCCCTCGCGCTTCTCGCCTTTGCAGCCACCCTGGATTTCTCCTCGCTCAGGACCATCTCGCGTTTTCTTTTGTATTGACCCGACGACTTCGCAACGACCTCCGTCGCGCATTAACCTCCGTACGAACACTGCGACAGCGCAACCGATCATTTTGGTCTCGTGATTAGAGTAGGGGAGACAAAGGTAACACGGGTCAATTGTAACAAGCGGCCGCGCAACGCTGCGCATGATCGGACGCATCGGATATGAAGTGAGCTGCATTATAGACATCACCTTATGGCCATGCAATCACCTCGTAGCTGAGTTTTCAAAAATACCAATTCGCCGAAACCAAATGTGATTCGCGAGTGCAGAAGT
>JAPYZD010001298.1:0-30644 GCA_030522725.1 Ichneumoninae sp. B BG-2022a
GGGGGGGGGGGGGGGGGGGGGGGGTAGTACGGAAAAAAACGCCCCACAGAAAAAGTTTCTCTGCAAGCACGGAGCCCTCTTGCATATTTCATAAATCCATAATAAAATTATATTTCCCGGTATATCGACGTGAATACGCCGATACGGGTGTGTATGTGCGCGTATAAAAAACGATTTAATATATCAACGACACGTTGATAGAGTGGAATGCGAGCTGGAAGGTTTTTCAATTATCCGAGAACAAATTTGAGATACCACGTGACCCGGCGGGGCTTTCCGACTGGCTGGCGGTGGGGTACCTCGGGGATGCTGTTATATACGCTGGTGGGTTGGATGGCGCGCAACACCAGCCGACCGTTCGCCGCTCTACACAACCAAGCCCCCGACAACTCGTTGTGATTGAGCTTATAGCAATTAATGTTATTGCTTGGGGTAGCCGGCAGTACATGTACCCTTCTGTTCTCCCCCTCCTCCTCCCCGCCCGCTTCCCTTGCCTCACTTTTGCCCATCCACTCTCGAACCTCCCCCGTTTCCTCCCTCTTCTGCCTCTCCGCGAGCTCTGTACGGTTACCCTTCATATAACCCTCCACCCCCCGCCCCCCCTGAAGCGCCCTGCGCACATCCCGTTTCATCGCGCCCTTTCGCTCACTTTCCTGCCTCGCACTATCGGCCCATCGCACTCGCTCTCTACTTTTGAACCGTCCGACGACTACTGGCCAAGCCGAGCCGGGGCCTGTGTCGGATGCCTAGATAGGGCTGCCGCTGGTGATTGTGTGTATACACGAACGACGGCGGGGCACGGAGATAGAGGCGCTCTATATTGCGCCCGATAAGAGGAGAGGAGCGACTGTTCGACCTTTGCATACAATAGAGCTACACACTGCGCGGAGTATGTTTCATTCGCTGTTACACATAGTTGGAAATGAAACCTCGAATGAAGCCGGAACAGTGTTTCTAATAACAGTTGGATGGATACTCGTGGCTCTACACGATATGCTCAATTTATCGAAACGGGAACTTTTTTTTTAATGTTGCAATATCTTTAGCGGACTTCTAAGAGGAAAGCGCCTTCGAGAAACGTCGCAGGCAATGTCTGCTCGGGCGAGATGTTCTACAAGACATTGCTGGAATAATGAAGACCTTTTTTATGTCCGTCTGATTCAAAACTACCGAAGACGTATTTACATGCATTCAGTTATGTTCATAATTTTTTCTGCACTGTGAAACAAAATTGTACATTTACTACAGCGGAATGGAAGTTTTTATAGAAAACTGGTACATTAAATTTAATGTACAATTGTGATGAAAAATTAGCGGACTTTTCCAGTGATATTAACGAAAATTATTGGATTTAAAATACTTGTAACTAAAATTGATGTAAATTATTAAAATTACAGTATTTCTGAAGTTTCAATAGTTTTTATCTCTAAAGTTTCTATAGTTTTATACTGGACGTTAATTTTTCATCGCAATTCCCCATGAAATTTAATATACCAGTTTATGGATAAAAACTTCCGTGCCAGTACATTAAATTTCAAACGAATTTTTTTATACAATGTGCTTCCTCCTGGACGAGGACATGTTTTCTTTTTGTTTTAATCTCGAAATCGTTGCGACGACTTTATTGGAAAATTCGATTATTGCGTTGTTCGACGGATAAGTTTGGCGTATATGGGAAAGCTCTCGGTCGCGCGGCCTCTCGGGATGGTTGTCACTCAAAGGATAGCTAATAACAACCAACCCTCGACGCTCATGCACGACCCGCGACGCGAAAGGCATTAGTTCGATAGGGCTGGCCGACAAATTTTCCACCGGCGAAGCGTTCATCGCTGACCGACCCTACACAGCAACGTCGATCGGTAGCGAAATCCCTTTGCCCGGTACCATCGCCCCTCCCTCACCCACCGCTCCCCCGTGCAGCGTCCCTTCGAAGCTAGCCGGTAGCCAGAGTACTCCGCAGCATCCCTCTGTACTCTCCCTACGGTCCATTAACCTCGGCTATTATCACAAACCGCGCAATCTGACAGCTTAAAAAAAATTCCAAAAAAAAGGAAAAATTATTTTTCTGACACTCCCCTCACCGTGCACACCCTTCCTGCGTCTGCACGCTTCCCCCTATGGGGGTATCGTCAACGTCATATAAATCCCGCATTTATGAATAAATAATTTAACGCCTCGCGACCACTCGATCGTTCTCGTTTAATTGATTAAATCGATCGGGCAAGGAAGATGCTGGCGGGAGACGAGATCGAAATTGATACCGAGAGAACGATGTCGAATATCAATCCGGTCACCCTGTAGAGGGCCGTTCGCGTAATGCATGGTAACGGAACACCTAAGTAAGAGCCGGGCATATATCGTCCACTCGTACCTGGGAGCGTGCATTAAGTCGTGTAGGTTTCGCGCATACATCGTCGGACCGTTTCGGGCCTGTGTGCGAGGTATGCCGTATGGTGGGCATGTGTGTGCGCATGCGTGAGCGCGGGAACTATCGGTGGCGCGAAGCATGGAGGTGTCGGGTGTTGGTGAGCCGGCGGGTTTACATGCATGTCCGTGAATACGGGGATGGCCAGAGGGCAGCTAACGTTTATAATATTAACGCTAATGGACTACCTTATACCTTATATATACCCGACCCCGCACCGCGATCTCCCCCGCCGCGGACGCGCCGCTTTCTCGCTTCCTCCCGGCCGGGAATCCCGTCGCCCGGGCACTCTCACTCCTTCGTTGTACATCGCAATCGCCAAAGTACGCGGGGATAATATTCATGGATGTATGCAAGCTAATGCACCAAGGCGGCTCGTGGAAGTAATAACGGATAGTCATATCGGCACTATGCCCGTAAGTACATGCTCTGATATACGTTACGCGTGTGTACGCCCGTTCGAGGAGCAGATACATAGAACCGATACCCCGGGTAATTGGCGTCGTTCGACGGGACATGCAAATATATTTTATTTCTTTAATACGATTTAAACATTTTTTTTTTTTTATAATTAATTTTTCAATGTTCGATCACGGGAAATTGCACTCCGAACGAAATAAAAAATCGCTCGCGGGTATTTTCATACCAATAAAAATAATATCTTGTTATTTCATATTTATTTATAATTTGTATAATTTTGACGCGGGATTGAAAGTACTGTGGATAGAGAGTCGGACGATAGATCGCTGTTTCTTGCGTGCATGAAATTGCAAGGATCGGAAGCAGATCTTAAATAACATATATATTTTTTTCCCAAGCCAGTCGTTCTGGGGTCATTGACAATTTTTTTTCTTTTAGGGAATCCGAATTCGTAATGGCCAATGAATCTGCGTCGGAATTTCGAAAGGTGACAGCAAACAGCCTTGGACGTTGAAAAACTAAGTTTGTTTGTTTTCTGTTTCTTTATTTTTTCAACCGAGTTCTTTCAGAAGAGAGCGCAACTTCCGGTTTGCATTTAATTACAAACTTTTTATCCGCCGCAAATATACGAGTACAACGCTTAATTACTTCGTGTGAATTCAATTCCACTTAGTACGTACATTTATAACTAGTTACATCCCCCCCCCTCCCCTCCTGTCCCTCCAGTTCCATCCCGACACAGGTATAATCTAGGTATGTGGCGAAATGAAGCAGAGTTCACGTGACGTCGAGGCGGCGGGAGCAACCCCTTGCCGCTACTCAGGGGTTTCGCGTCGCCGCAGCTGAAAACGACGTAGCACTTAACTTTTAATTAATATTATATACGTAATTAGCCCCTCAGGGGACAGAGCTACGACGGAGCGCGGGGCACCGAGTAAGGGACGAAAGGCGAGGGAGGGTTTTGTGTATTAATTTAATTTTCAATCTCACGGGGTAATTCTTGGCGCAACGTTAGTTTTAATCAACCCTCTCGCTCCCCCGCCCCCCTCGCCGTCCCGCTACCATCCGCTCCGTGCAACCTGCGGATAGTGGGTGGCTCGATGAGGATGAGTCCACAATCGGGAGGTGAGACGTTAAGATACGGTGCAGCAGCTCGCGAGGATCCAGGACGCCGAGGGGATCGAGGGGTGTTTTTCTACGCGGCTAACAAAAACCGGCAATAAAAACTCACCCCCTTAGGGCCAACTCCCCCCCCTTTCCCTATGATACGTAGAGTATATAGCGGATGCGATATAGCGCAGAGAGGGGAGAAGAGAGCGCTCTCGGACGTCCAAGGCTCACCCACCTGGCCTGGGATTAACTCTAATCAAATATTTACATTTTAATTCGCCACTACGCGGCGCGATGCGTATACGTGCGCGATAGTGTGGAGCCGTTTTCCTCACTCTCGGGCTCAACCCCCTGTGGCAACGGATGTGCTCGCGGACGACCCTTTACGGCCACCGGCGTCTCGTCGTTTAATTGCAAACTGCCGCTTCGCCGGGGCGAGAAATGGAGAAGCAACCGACGGCGAGACGTACAGCCGGACCGAACCGTGCAAAGATTCGACCCAAAGTTTAGACACGACGCCGTTCCGAGGGTAACGGAAATAATTCGATGCGCGGTACAAAATGTACTTTCAACAAATTTTTATGTCCACAAAATGCCCAGAATTTTATTTTTTTTTGTGTTACTTTACTATCTTTCTAATAAAAAGAACACTGTAAAAAAATTAGTTTGAAAATTAATGAACGGTATTGGAAACTTTTTTACATAACCTGTTTCTGAAATTTCAAACACATATGTGTTGCAATTTTACAGCAAAATTTATATTTTTAATGAAAATTTTTGTAAATTTCAGGCAAAAGATTTCTAATTTTTATATCTCGTATTTTTATTTTACAATAAAAGTACATTAATGGTCAGTTAATGTAAGTAATGTAAGCAAATTTCATTTTCCAGTACATTAAATTTACAATTTATTTTTACAGTGAATTTTATTCGTTAAAAAAACTGCGATATTAACGAAAAAAATAATCATGGATACGAAAATGAAATGAAAATTTGTGTCAAATATGTAAAACTTGTTTTTTTTTTTACGGCGCGTTCTCAAATATTATCTTGAGTTTCCGTATATATATCAGGATACATATTTACTGCTGCTCTGTGAAGTGAGTGGGAAATTATTAGCTATGGCACTCATCGGTGTAGGATAGGTTCGGGTCGATCGGTGTTGTAAAAGTTTTCGAGGTGCAATCGACCTCAGGAGCGGTGTGATGGCGATCGTTGGCCGTCGGGGTCTACGTAGTCGTGAATCCCTCGTAAAATAATAAATTTCAGGATGGTTACGCGAGGTTGCCGGAAAGCGCACCGCGTCGATGCTGCTGAGGTGCGAGAGCCGCGCTCGCACCAGCTGAAACATAGCCGAGGTGAGTCTTGTTTCTTTCTTTGTTTTCATTCTCGACTTTTTTTTCGTTTAAGGAGGAGAGACAAGTATTTCTCGCTACCCGAGGGTCCGGCAGGTTCCTCGGTGTCGTAAACGAGAACGATACCTGCTGCCAGGCTGTTGGGTCATAGAACCGGGGGGGTGACGAACGGGGACAACGAGAACGAGAAAGACAATTCGTTCCACCTGCCCGGCGCACCGAAGAAAGGCTTTAAAAAAACAGCCGGTATGTCTTAGACTGTGCGCAGATTCGTCAAACATATTTCGCCTCCAGTTTCATAATTATTACACCCTCCTCGAATTACGGAGCTAACTACAAAAAAGTTAATCTGTACCCGTGTGAAAAAAATAAGAAAAAACATCCGTGTAAACTTTACGCGCGGTTGAAGTGAAACTTCTTTACTAACTGCGGCGCTTTCTTTTTCTTCGTCAATGATATTTATTTTTTACTTAATATGTTTACTTTCTCAGCCTTTTTTTATGTGAAGTAAATAAGTGCTACGATACTATCCACACACTTTAGTTTGATTTTTTCAGATATTGTGATGAAAGTGCGTCAATTATCGAGTTGTGCCACGTTGTAGATCCTATACGGGCTTTATTTATTTTTGAATTGAATTATTCGCTTAAAAATTCAATCAGTGGTTGAGAATCGCGAGCAGTAAAGTATAGACAAAATCTCCGACCATAATCATTCATTTTTTTACGACATAATTACTATACTAAATATACAGACATCTGTATAAATCCGTTTATCACAACTTTTTTTCCGCAATGCAAAACGTCCCAAAGAAATTTCCCTAAAAAAAAAAAAAAAAGGTCCGCTATAGACTTGCGGCTCATCTGCTACGTGCATCTACCAATTTTTTTTTTTTTTTAAATGACCGCCAATTCTGATGTTCGTCTACTCAAGTCTAAAATCTATTTAGACTTGAGTAGACGGTGGACTCACCGGTGACCCAGATTTTTATTCATTTCTCGCACCCGCAGCTTATTCGCTTCCGGAGGTCCGGTCAATTGTCGCAGAGCCCACGGTACACAAAACTTCCCGACTTTGTGGCGAGTACAATCTCAGTACAACCGAATTGTTTCAGTTGAAGCGGATGCTCGAAGAATGTCTAGTTTAAGGAGGAGGACCGGCGCGGGGTCGTCTCCGATGTCTGTAGCGTGTGCATTAACTTCAACGCGGGGAGTTTCACCGGAAAGCATCGGTGTAATTTCCTGCGCAATGCCGGGCTAGATACAGGAAGAAATTCGGATGCTCGTCGAGCCAGAGCGAGTGTGCCGGTGGCTCCGGCAACGGGTCGGGATAGACACAAGGGGCTCTTGTTCGTGGTGGTGACGTCGGTGCGGCTCGTGGGGTTGTGTGAGCGGGCCACGGTTTTGTGTTATTTTAACTTTTTAGCGAGGCGGCGTGGCCCCTCCGGTGTTGGAACAAGTCCAGGAAACGTAACGCACTCTCCGCGACGGATTCCGTTGCCGGATGCTCTCGCCTGCTATCCTCTGCTCTTTGCCCGCTCGAAACTCTCGATCATTATCAAGATTAAGTACAAGACGCTATTTGTGTATATCTATACTGTGTATGTGTACATATATATATATAAATGCCGGAGTCACTCACCGTCGTTGTTTGTTTTTCGATCGAGTAACGAAGAAAATATAATTTCTCATCTCCGAACCAGTCCTCGTTAATAATCAGAGATACGCTAATTAGATTAGAGAATAACAGCCGGACATTCTCGAGGATGATGCAACGATAGGACGAAATAATAAATTGTTATTAAAGTTGTCGCGGGAGGGGAATGGTACGGGGAATTTAATGACGAAATTACCCACGACTGTGCGAACTGACCGGCGGACACCGTGGACTATTTCCACTTATCTCTAATCGCACCTGTCAATCAGATGCTGGTTATAATTTTTTTTTTTTTTCAGCCTCGACTCTCCCCGTCGATATCGGCTACCGCGCAAGATATACCCTCGTGTGGTCTCCGGAGGCAACGAAAAAAATGTATTCATTTTTTTCTGGTCCGTTTTTCATTTTTTTTCCTCTTTCCCCTCCATCATCGCGCACGAAACCTTGAGGCGAAGGCGATCGGTATGGGAGAACTGCGCCCGAGTCGAAACGAACGTTTTACACTTATCGCTGAAAACTTATCAACCGTACTATCGGCGACGCAGTTCGTCGACTGCGACGCTGTTTTGCATTCCACCATTTTTTTCATGTTTCCTTAATACGAGACTCAATTATTTTTCCTCCTCCTATTTTTCTCCTTCCCATCATCGAAACCAACGTCAACGCTTCGACAGTCATTTTTTTTAACGTCGTCGTCGATCACGACCGAACGTTTCTTTTTTTTATTTGACACGCTGCCGATGCATCTTTGAAAAAGCTTTCCAAAAATAATTTAGTGGTATTTTTTTCAATGTAGGCATCAAAATTGATACTTTGATCATTTATTACCTCAACGGATTTCTCTTTTACAATCAGTATGTAATAAATCATAAATATCAGAGCTGCTGAATAACGAATCATAAAAGTTAAAATCACTTAAGCTTGCAACGCATGAATAGACTTAGCACTATCATTGATTTATCCACTTGAATCATAAAAGTTAGAAACACTCAAACTCACAACGCTTGAATTGCTTCAACCACATAGCGTAAGGCTCGCATGTGGCTAGACGCCTATTTTATATTTGACATTTAATTTTTCAAATTTTCTTTTTTTACTCTCGACCGGTTCAGGATTCTTTTTGTTACTTTTCGTAAATTAATCGAACGATTACCAAAGTTACATTTCAAGTTATCTTGCTTCGAGAATCGAATCGAGGATTTCGATGTGACGCGGAATCGGTCAATGTCCCCTTCCTCGAGTTATCTCCCGATTCCGAATTCGATCCGAGCGCTGAGGCAGGCGCTCCCTAGCGTTGGCTCTAGCCTCGGCGTCAAGAGCGGTCAGCGGGCATCGGTATGTTAACACACACAGCGCCCCGTAGGCCAAGAGTGTTGGGCCCTGTGCGAGAATCGTGCGACTCGATAAGTGCCTAATTACGTGGCCCCGCGAGCTCGCGAGTCGATTCCTATCTCGTTGCGCTCTCCGATATATATAACGTGGCCTAAACTAATTGGACGCCAGATACGAAACGTGGAACGTCCGTTGTGTTTTCTGCTCGTCGTCGCCCCCTCGCGCGGCTCCGCTCTCCATACCTCCGTGTCCTCGCGACGAAAAGAAGAATAACGAATAGAGAGTCAAGGAAATAAAAAAAAACACACGACAGCCGGCCAGTGGGAAGAGGCCGAGAAACGTGCATACCCGAAAGTAGCCCACTTTCGTATTCTCCGGCTGATGCTTTCCATAATACTGTACGAGATGAGACGAGAAGTTGGAGCCGAGGGACAGCGGCAACGAGCTCACGAAGCCGCTACCGTGAGCCTCTTGGAACAATGCCAATACGAATTATATCCCGTCTACGTAATCGCCTGGACCCAGTGACAGTCTCGCAGCTGGCTCACCCCCCCCCCCATTTTTCAAATATTTTAAACATTTTTCAAACATTTTTAACGTTTTTCAATCATTTTTAACATTTTTCAATCATTTTGAACATTTTTCAAACATTATTTACATTTTTAAGATTTTTAGATCATTGTTTACATGTTTGAGATATTTTAACCTTTTTGTAAAAATTTATTTGCATTTGTCAAAAAGAAATGTTCTTTGTTTGTTTTTGTTTTATTCTTTTGTTTGATCTCCGAAGCCTCTTTATCGTCGAATTTGAACAAACGTGACGTTACATTTTATGATTATTCGATCGCGCGATGGTTCATCTCCGGCGAGATAAGCTTATTGGCTTTAAAAAAACATCTCCCGGCTCGCTGATATCTGCGAGCTGTTTTGATGGAGAAAAAACGAAAGAAAGAAAAATGGCATGAAACATGATCCGTATCTATCGCGTTCCAGAGTGGGAATCCGAGGGTATTTGTCTTCCTTCCCGGCGGCGAGTTTGCCGTGCAACATACACGAGCAGGAAAAGCACGTGGCCACGGTAGCGCCTGCGTGATACGTACGTCACGACGAAATAGAAATTTCTTCCGCGTACGGAAACGGGCGCCGAGCGGCGTGTTTACGCGCGGCGCGCCACTCAGTCGTTCGGCCGACGAGCCGCGACGCGCTGCTCTCCACTCTCGTGTACTACGAGCTCCGCGAATGTTTTCTCTTTCCTGTTAGACTCAAACATTTCCTTTTCTACTCTTACGGCGATGTTCTTGCGATAAGATTTTATTTGTACTATTATTTATTTCATTGAATAATAAGAATCTCAAACTCACCTTCATGCGCTGCATGCGTAGGCTGTTCGGTAGAATCTTCCTTTTTTTTATCAAAAACTCCAATATCGAAGGAAGATCGATCGACGAAACTGTGCTCACACTTATTCACACTACCAGTCGAGGCTCGTTCGTTCGAGACTCGCCGCAAACAACACTCTATCTCTCTCCCTTCCAGTTTCACTAAAAACTACCGTGTTACGAATTCACGAGAATATCTCATTAATATTTATCAGTTTGGGGGTATTAAAACACGCTCGTGAATTTACAGAACCGTGAATTATGTTTGTTATTATTATTGTTATTTTTATCGTCGATGACTACAGTGGGTCACGTTCGTCCCTAATTGATCGACGAAAAGGATTGATGGCGCTCGTACGCCAATCGTAGACGCTGCACTGGCGCTAACGAGGCGTCATTCGCATCCGTAATGTTTTCGGGATCGAGAAATCCGAAGCCCGATCGTAACAGCTCGAGTGCGGGTCGATAAAATACGCAGCCCATTACCACGTTGCTTCTTCGTTTTTCTTTTTTTATGTTTGTTTTCAGTGTACCTTAAGAATAAAAAGAAGATAGACGTGTTTGACCGTCCGAGCCCGATGGCCGGAGTTTATCTGTTACAATTCAGCGTAGAAGGAGAGTCTCGCATGGTTTTTGATACCACGCTGCACCGAAGACTGCTCTCGCGCGGCCTCGGACTGGCCGAGGACGGTCGAAGTCGGTGGTTTAGACGCCGAAAACGATCGAAGTCGGTGGCTTAGACGCCGAAAACGGCCGAAGTCGGTGGTTCGGACGCCGAGGACACGAACAGCCGAGCTGGCCTGCTCAGCTGTGCGTCTCACGTGTTTTTGTTTTTCCTTCTTTTTTTTCTATCTTTCCTTCTTCGTATCTCCGCCTCACATTAACTCGGTTCACTGTCAACGCCGAAGCCCCGAAGCCCCCATCGATGAACGGCCGAGCTCTGTCTCATCCGACAGAATATCTGTCTCAGTCAAACAAATCCATTTTAACCGGCGGAATTTTCGACTCACTGTAACCCGGCACGCTTTGCGCTTTCCGTCGAGAAAACCCGTTGTGTGTTTTGCTGTTGTCGTTACTCTCGTATAACCGGGACGAAAAATAAAGGTCGTACAACGTGCGTACGTGTCGTGGTCTTTGAAATATCGCCTGTTCAATGGCAACGATGGAACGCACGCCGCGATGTATGCGGATGTGCCGCAGTACTGTCGGAGAACTGCTCGGTACGACGGCCGACGAGCGAGTGCGGCTCCGCGCTCTACCCCCACCGTGCCGACCAAGTCGGAGTATCCGCGCGGATCGGGCGACGGCAGCGCGCCGCTAGGAGCCGTGCGGGGCAGCGCGGAGTGGCGCGGGGTTGCCAGCGCACGTAGCGTTGGCAAGCGTGGAGCGAGTTACCCCAGGAGGAGCGGAGAGAGCGAGACGGGAAATCGTCGAGCTCGGTGCGCCCGAGGTGGGGGAAGCACGCCGCGTCGCCGTGGAAGGGCGTCAGCGAAGGTGGGGCGTCCCGCGTACTTCGTTTATATGTATATATATATATATAGTTATGTATACATATATACGTCTCTCTTTCTCCTCGTTACATTCTGTCTTTATATTTCTCTCGGTCGCGTGTTTATCCCGCTCTCACTCTTCAACCCTACGAAGCCTCCCCCCCCCCTTCACTCCACCGAAAAACCCCCGCAAAATTTCCCACCGCATCCCTACCTTCCACTTTCCAAGTGAAACATTTCGCGAATTCCCGGCGTGCGAGAGAGGGAGTCGCTGAGCCGAGAGGACGGACAGACGGACGGACGAGTGGGGAAGACAACACAGTATTCCGTTAATTGAACGACTCTCGCGTGGGTAGGGAGAGTGAGTGAGAGAGATCGTCGAAGCTGTCCCTCAGGTTCTCTCCCCAGCCGCCATCCTCGCGCGGGAGAGCCGAGCGCAGCAACGAAGAGGTGGAGATTACTTGAGGTAATTACTCATTTTTATTATGCCCCGCCTCGGTGCGGACGAAGCGGACGAAGCGTCCCGCGCGAAACACCGCTGGTTCGACGGGGAATACGTGGACGATGTACGTCGGTGTAACTTGTCCCGATGACTTCGAATCTGTGGGCGGAAGCTTGCAACCCCGAATGTTGACGGATTATTGTTTACTTTGTTGATCCGAGGCTGAGACCGATTCGTCATTGCTTAGTCTGGCAAATATTTGCGATCGAGTGACAACAACTTAATTAGTTGGCTCAACAAATTAGTTGGATGGCAAACAATTGGTCGGTTGCCAATCGGTTAACAAAAATGCAGAGACATTTTGTTCTATATTGGATGAAATCAGAATGAGAACCGCATCAGAATCGGACTATATTGAAGGTTTAATTTGTTTACCCTAAAAGCCATCCTTTCGCAATATTCTTTTACTCGCAGTTGCGAATGCCACTTCGGTTATCACTTTCTACCCATAGAAACATCTTCGTCGAGGATTCTTTTCACCAACGTTTCCGCGAGGAACATTGTCAACGTCTCCCAATGAACTTGTCAGTCGCCGTTTCGGAACAAAAACAGACGAGCCAAGCGGTTAATAAAAATGGAGACACATGTTTTCTACATTGGATGAAGTCTGAATGAGAACCGTATCAGAATCTGACTATAGTCAAGGCTTCATTTGTTTGCCCTAAAAGCCATCCTTTCACATTATTCTTTTACTCCCAGTTGCTAATGCCACTTCGGTTACCAGTTTCTACCTATAGAAACATCTTCGTCGAGGATCCTTTTCACCAAGTGCTCCGCGAGGAACATTGCCAATGTCTCCCGACGAACCTGTCAGTCGCCGTTTCGGAAAAAGAACAGATGAGCCACCCGGTTAATAAAAATGGAGATACATTTTTTTCTACATTGGATGAAATCAGAATGAGAACCGCATCAGAATCTGACTATATTGAAGGTTTAATTTGTTAATCCTAAAAGCCATCCTTTCGCATTATTCTTTTACTCACAGTCGCTAATGCCACTTCGGTTACCAGTCTCTACCCATAGAAACATCTTCGTCGAGGATTCTCTTCTTCAAGTACTCCGCGAGGAACATTGCCCCCGTCTCTCGATGAACCTGTCAGTCGCCGTTTCCGAACAAAAACAGACGATCCGAATGCTTGTACGTACACACCGCACCGTTCCCAAAGGAGTCGCAGTCGTCGGCCCCCTCAACCGGCAATCGTGTTCCCCTATCAGGCTTACCCCTGCAGCTGCGAAGGCGGCTTCGCAGACTCGGCAAGGCCGCCGCGGCACTTGTCAAAACTTTTATCTCGACTCGTATCTCTGCACCCTCCAACCCTGTTACTCCGTTACCGCTCTGCTGCCCCGCTATTCTCTCACGAAGAGCGGGACAGCCGACGTCATGGCAAAGCGGAAGTGGTGGAACACGAGCGGTGAAAGAGATCTGTTATATATAGAGAGTTCGTACAGCGGGAATACCTGAGAGTATCACTCGTTCGCTTTCGTCCCAAGGCCGTGAAGTCCTCGCTGAAGAGGTTCGAAAAGACAATGCCGACGAGAGATGCTTCTTTTCCTTCGGCGATAGTGCGGAAAGTAACGAAGCTGAGGCCAGAACGACGAGAAGGAAGAAGAAAAAAGACAATGGACCGAGGCGCTGCTGGATTCTCTTGGCTCCCTGCTTACGGGGTTTCCGGATAATTGCGCGTGACATCCCGAGGAGTCTCCAACCAACAAGACCCTTCGAGGATCATGGCGGTGAGAACCGCTCATCGGGAGAGACTCGTATCTTTACTGGTGACGATTTAGAATTCTCTCCTCCCGATTCAATACACCATAAGTGAGACCCCGAGTCATCGAGTTCAACATAGCGGATTGATAAGAAAAAAGGGGTTGGAGAAATGATCATTAAAAAAAGAACCTGAATCGGTCACACACACACGCACATACATCCGGGCATTTTTTCTAAATGTGATTTTTCGACGTTTTGGAACATTCTGAACATGTTTTCATTAAAATCTCGAATTAATTTTTTTTTTTTTTACCAAAACAAAGCTTCCTCTATGAGGAAGCAAAAATCGGGCCAAGGTGTAGATCGGATGGTAAAAATGGTACCTTCCACGAGAGTGGTATCGGATGCGCATCGGACGGAGGAGGAGGGAGTCAGTCCCGATAAACACGCGGGCGTCCATACCACTTTGGAATTCGGTCCGCGGCTGCCACTGCCGGGCTACCGCAGGAGCCGTTCGAGGGCGGGGCGGACGTCAGGCAAATGAAAAGCATCCCTAATTTGAAACTGAGAGGCGAAAGGCAAACAAGTGGCAAACCCGCGTCGGTTCTCCGCGCCGCACTATCCCAGAACGACCATCGTTTTCGCATCCTTCTCACACTCGCACGGCGGAGTCTCCGTGATCGTTTCTGCTTCCCTCGACGACGACGATGCTGCCGCGTTCCTCCGCCAATTATGGACCGTTTATATACCCGGGAGTCGGCACCGCGGGGGGCGGGGGAGACAGCGGCATCGTCTCACCGTGGCAGAAATCCCCTCTCGGATTGACGAGAAAAAAATCTCTCGAACGACGCATCGCTTGGAAGTGAATATCGGGTCCAGAGGTTCTAGCTCAGTTCGAGCGAAGAAAACATAAACTTGTAAATCCTCAAAATTGTAGGGTAGAGCGGGGCTAAATGGGGCACCGGGGTAAAACGGGGTTTTTGGGCAAAACGTCATTTTCCAATAATTTTTGGATGCCCGAATTCACCCTATCGAATACATCAGGCATTTCTGCTCAGTTTTGCCACCTCGTCCTATCCAAAAATTATTGGAAAATTTAGTTTTGCCCAAAAACCCCGTTTTGCCGCGTTGCCCCATTTTGCCCCGCTCTCCCCTACTATCCAGGCTAAAAGTCCACACGGAAAAATAATAAAATATCATAATCTTTTTACAATTTTTTACCAACAAAAATTTACCACTGTCTCTATCCTCCCCATCTTCCAGACCCATCGTTCCAACGATATTTTCCATGAAAATAAATCGTAAAAGGAATCACGCACGATTGCTCGTTCAGCCAATCGAGAGCGGAATCACGCGATTCGCATGTGCGGTGGGTGCATGAAAAGGAGAATCGCACACGGGAGCTTCGGCATTCGGAAGTACGGGGAGAGGACGTACACGAGAGGAAAAAAAAAAATTGACGAGGGGTCGAAGGAAAAGTCGTGGCAGCCCCCAGGTTGCTATCGCTGCGGTGTGACCCTTGAAACCTTAGGATGCACGGAAGGCGGGGGTGGAGGGTGAAAAAAATATTGAAAAGCAAGGACGCGAGGGGGGTGGTTGCGTTACTCCTGTGCTCTCTTGGTGAACGGGAACTCTCGGGGGCGATCAAGAGGGCCAATTACGCGCGAGGGGGCTCGGTAGGCCGCAGTGCCGCGGAATACACACTCGTCTGCATACGTGGAGAACGTATGAGGCAGGGTGAAGAGAGAAGAGCGCGGAAGGTACTCGAGGGCAGAGTACAGCGCGTTCACCCCCTTCGTGGCTACGTAAAGGTACGGCACAGACGAGCCGGTGGCATCGGGTTAGGGTGGATGGAGGGCGAGGTGAGGGCGAGGAGTCACTCACTCTCTCGCCCCGGCGGGGCGCGGAGGAGAAAAGAGGGTTCGGAGTACATATCGGCGGAAGCGCGTGTGCCTGTTGACGTCCTCGTCGTTCTTTCGTTAATGCTATTGCCCCCCGGTGTATAGGTATACACCGGGACCTACGCTATACTTACTGCCGTCGCGGTTAAGAGAGCCCATATGTTCGCATTACGTACGAATGAGTGTACACACGTCATAATGGCGGAGCAAGAGTACTGCCATAGCCGGCATGGTACAGCGAACGCTATACAGCGGCCCTATACATAACGTATAGCTCATGTGCACATGTATGGAGGTCCACGTTCTCAAGCACTAATAACATCAGAGGGAGGGTAGTTGGCGAAACCGTTTAAGAATTAAGGGGGTGCTTTTTTTGTATACGTTCGATTTAATGTTATCTCGCTGTAGGGAAAGATGTTACCGTGATGATCGGATGTGTATGCACTTGATGTTAAATGGGCTCAGTTCTGACCCCTGATCAGTGCAGATCGAAGCTCTGGTAGCGGGTTCTTACTATTTTATATCTGGTCTTTTTTTTTTCTTTTTTTTGTCATGTATGACAATGTTGTGTTTTAATGATGAAAGATGGAGTAAGGAGAGTCAGCATTCCCCAGACTACGAGCTCCTTCTTTCCGTACAGATTAAATTCGGTATAGTGATCTCACGGGGAGGAGCTGAAATATTAATTCGTCTCGTTGTGCCGTTCGCCCTCTTCCTCCTGCAGCGGCAGGCACCCCTTTCAAAGGAACCGTTTTCAAGAGCCTTATAACGATTGTGTTGTTACGTTCACTCACGGTAGAGGGAGGATTGGGGGGGGGGGGCACGAGCGGGTGGCTTACAAACATGTTACGCCGCTAGGTAATTATATTTACCTTTTCGGTTTTATTATTTACGGGCGCAAGCAAAGGGGTGAGTCCTCGACTCTCCTTCTCACTTAATCGCCCTCAGCCCGGTCGACTCTCCTCGTATCCTTTCTCGTTTCGTAAAATCGCTTTTTCCCTATCCAACCCCCGTTCCTCATTTTAGCCTGAAAATATATAGGTCCCCTGTGACAATAGAAACGAATCTCACTGGCAATCGTTACCATTACGCACTCTGCGGTTCTTTTCATTCAAGCGTCTCTCCCCCTGTGGAGCACGCGCGCGTGACGGAAAAACAAGAACGATATTCCGAAAGCTCGCGTTATGAGGGTATACGCGGATTACCGAAAAAAAACGAACGAGAGAACGGAACGGAAAATATCTGCAGCAACGATAAACGAGAAAAGACGAGAGGGTGGTATTGCGTGTGAGCTACTGATGGGGTGAGTTAGGCGCGAATGTGGCCGCGTTTTCGGAAGGGGATGAATTCACCGGCAACGCCAGGCTCAAACTCTCTCTCGCTCTCTATCCGTCTATCTATCCTATGTACTCTCGCGTACTATCCGTCCCCTTCCATTTTCTCCGGCGGTATACACAACAATGGTACAACGCCGACGCCACGGTAATACAATATGGCTGATAGTTACTGAGGCACATCGTTTTCCCGCTCGGTGATTCCCGTATCTCGTTCGCACACATCCCAACCAACTTCGGACCCTCGTCATGCATACACGTTTCCACAAACTAGCGTAGAAATTGCGACGAAAAATCCTGCCTTTTCCCACACGCGAAGCCAGTTGCCGGTAGCCCCCAAACTGCACAACGCGCTACGTCCCGCGCCACTCGACGTCTTTTTTATGAAAAAATTTCATTGTCACGGTTTTCGCGTGCCCAGCGGCGTTGGACATGGCGTTAAGCCAAACGAATTCTAGAAAACGACTGCCACATTGACGATTCCAAAGCTACTACTCGACAACTTCTATTCTTTCTTCTTTTTCTTTTTAGTATCTTAAATTATGTCGCTTTATAAACATTACTTTTTTACTTTCAATCTCTTGTGAATTATTTGGAGGAGGAAAATATCACTGTTTCCAAAATATTAAGCTTTGTTTTCCTAAAACGGCAGGACTTCGTATTAAGAATTGATAATTGAATTCACCACCATCATCCATTGATAAAGTTTTATTTTATGTGGCAAGTTTCGTTATCCGTTTTTTCAAGAGAGAAAATGTTGGGTTTTCCACGGATCTTATATTATTCCAAATTAGCAGATTGTTGTAACTCGGGCGTCACGTGCCTGAGTCATGGACTATAGAATTTAAAAACCGGAAATTTAGATTTCCGGCGACTCAAAAATCTCATTTCTCAACCGGAAGTGACGTCATACCGGAAATGCGTGACTTACGGTTTGGAAATCTCATTTTTCGACCGAAAGTGATGTATTTCTGGTATGACGTCACTACCGGTCGAGAAATTAGTTTTTTCGACCAGACGTGACGCATTTCTGGTCAAGAAATTAGTTTTTTAAAGCAGAAGTGACGCATTTCCCGTCGAAAGATGAGTTTTTTTTGCCCACGGCGATAGTCCCTTTACGACGTTACATTGACGTGTGTGCCGCATCGAGGCCGGTGAGGACATTTCAGCTTGTCTCTGCAGCGGAAGTGACGTTGGCACCAGTGGAAAATTCGTACTGAAATTCCGATGAATTCCGAAAGGGCGAAAGGGATTGATGCAGGGGTGCAGTGTCGGAGGGGCAACAATCAGGGCAGACCCGGCATTACACTCCATTCACGGCCTCAGCGCGCACTATGCATGATATTACTATACAACGTTCCTCCTCCACCTTCCTCCCACTCAGTCCGACCGGGTATCCTCACCCCTCGAATCGTATTTGGCTGACAATTCTTCATTTGCGTGCACCAAACTCTACAGTGCGGCACGAACGACGAGCGAGGGTTACGAACCACTGTGCAACGAAATATCCAACAAATTTTCGCGATATCGTGGCCCAGAAGCTATTTTTGTAGCGAAAGGAAGAAAACAAATTAAATCTTGGCATTGATGGATCTACCGTAAATCGATTTTTCGATGATACGTTTTTTTTTTAACTGTAAAATAAATTGATATCTATTTTGTTTGAGACTGATAGAACCAGACAGCAGTCGGTCGGTTCGAAGCTGTCGCTACGACAGGGTCAGACGGGCATTTCCTATGGCATAGTTAGGTACCCTCGTTCTATAGTATAGTTCACAGGAAGTCTCACACACACATATAGTTATCCACATTCACGCGCGCGTAGGTATAGGGTATAAGAGGGGGTACAGAGGCCACCGTCATTTGGACAGTATTGTCGGAAAGGCCGACTACCCTACACCGCCGCCGCGCTAGCTATCCATCAGGAATACGGAATTTGACCGTTCGACGCACGATACCATAACGCAACTCGGTGTAGAATTTATGCAATTTTTTTTTTTTTTTTTTTTTTTTTTTTCGTCGAATCGTCGTGGCCTCAACATTTTACCGGAGAGAGCGGGAGATACGTGTACGTGCGTGCGGTCACACGCTTTCATACACGATTCCGTGAACTCGCAATGTCCCAGAGGTCCATGCGTTATCGCTTTTAGTTTATGCATTATTTACGCCCGCCGAGAAACAGAGGAGGCTAATTCGAAATATAATAAATATATCGATGACTCACCTACGTGCCGCTGCTCTTCACATCGGTCGCCAGCGAATCTGCCTGTCGCGACATTTCCTGGAACACACGATAAGGACAAAAATCAATCTTTCGGGATATTGCACACCTGCATAATTTACTACTTTTCGAGATACATTGAATTTTACAAATAATTGTATACAAACTATTTTTTTTTCTTTAATAAATAATAATAATTGATCGAATACGAAAGAATCGATAAAGAGGAGGTCATCTTGCAGTTAAAAAATATATGTATATGTGCAGCAGCGCGAGATCGAGAAGAGGCGAGGTACAGCAAGGATGACTTCGCTCGTACATCGCGTCGGCTCCACCCAAATTGATCCATATTAATAAGACGAGCGGGATATGCGCGCTTCGGCGACGAATTTTTGCATAAATTTGAATCGGGAGAGGCGCGCGGATGCGGCTCCCTCATCGCCGTTCCAAGGATTGCGAATTTGAATAATCGGGTATAATTCCAGAGTTTTCCCGTGTAAACGCGACGGTGGTAGGGGAAATCCCGTGGAACACGTGGGGAACCGCGGACGGTCGCAGCAACGCGGGCGACGGATGTTCCGCTCGTGTCGAAGCGTTTAACTGACCGAGCCAGGAATCCGGATTTATAATGTAATGCCAGCTAAAAAGCGACGCGTTTGTCGGTCCAGCCGCCGACCAGATTTGAATTCGGACTGAAAAGTCACCGAGGACTTTGGACATTTTTGCAGATCCACGATGAAATCTGGACATCGTCCGAGCACGTCAGCCGTTGGCTTTTCTGTGTTTTACGTGAAACCTTTGCTCGACAAATTCGCTCGTGTCGCCGCAATCTCGTCCGCACGTTCGGCGATGCTCCGGCACGATAAATTTCCGATCTGTTGATCCCGTGAGACCAAGAAACTCTGAGGAGCCATCCCGGTATGCGGCCTCGGGCCTGTACACGTTATTAGTCGACCCCGGACCGCTCGGGCGATCCTCCACGAGAGCTTTCTCAGCGCAGATTAAAAGCAATCTTATTATACCGAATGACGAGGTCACGTGATCAATCACAAAAACACACAACGGAACTATCGGGGCTAATACGAACGACTGCGAGGGCCCATGGACGAAGAATGACCACCCGTCGCGAAGGAGGAATGTGGAACTGTGTCGCAGGGACGGCGAGACTCGTCGAAACACCCTACGATATCTCTTCACTGTGTGTTGCGCTTTGATTTAAATGTGATTAAAAATAAATATATACCAGCGTTTTTTCAATGGAGAATTTCATATCTCATTTTTTTTTTTTTTTTTAAGGTCAATTATGGAAACGTGTCGAAGGGCCCCTGAGCTGGCGATTCTAGGGATGCTCCGTGCTCCCAAAAGCCCGGACCTGCGAGATCTATCCTATTACAATAGTCAAGAGAGGAGGAGTTGTGCTCGGTTCATCCGTGGCTCGTTGGGTCCGAGAGTTCTCTGTCGAGTTTAGCCTCGCGGGTCCGGATGAAACGCCGTAAAACGGTCGTACACCTGGACCTGGGAGTTCGGTCGGTGTATTGTGAGGAGACAAATATGAGTTAATAAGTCATCCGAAGACTTCGCCGCCTAAGCGTCCCGGCTATCTCAGTTTCATCTCGGCCTTTCCATCAGAAATAGAACGCGAAAGCCGATCTCACGAGAATTACATCGCGTGTAAGTGGCCTTTAATTGGTTTTTGCGTTCTCATCCAGCGAAGCCGAAGAAAAAGTACAAAGCGAACGTCGATAGGAATGTCGGTAGGGCCAGAGGGGGGAGAGATCGGAGCACGTTCCTCGGACGTGTGACATTGACGATACAATAATGCAATCGCTAATAAGATACACCTTCTCATCTGTACTGCTTATCCGAAGGACAAAAAAAAAGAAAGAAGTTGACTCACATATCCGATTACACCTCGGGCATTCCTGCGGGATGAATGTTTTGAGGCATATATAATATCTTCCTCGATAGCGGTAAGCCGTCACTCGAGAGGGTGGTAGAGGAGTTCTCGATCGCTGTCGCGCATGTTTTATCGAGAACGAACGACGCAGCCTTTCAAGGCGGCACTTGCGTACGCACGATTTTCCTCGCCGCACGCTACGTCATACACGGGACATTATTTATGATCGAGGGTGTAATATATTTTTCGCCTCTTGTGTGTACAATCTTTCCATGGGCCGTGTCGGCACACACTCGCGGGAGAGAGCATATATCGGTCGCTGAGAAGCGGAAGGGCGTATCTGACCGCGCTTTGCATTTTGAGCGACGTCGGTTGCGCCCTTCTGGTTCCGAGCAGCTGATGGGTTTGTCGCATGGTCGAATGCACGTTTTACACGCTTTACCGGTACCTACTCCTCCCTCGTGTTCGGAACTGCTCGGGTGTTTATGTTTATTATTCTATATTTATGCGCGGGCTAGTGTTGGGCACTTTATGTGCGCTCGGTGTTTGTCTTTGGCGACACTGGTCCAAGCGACGAGGGGTCGGGAAAGAAGAAGCGTGTGTGCATATAATGTCCTCGCGCACTCGTTCATATCGTTACGCATTTCCGCTCGCGAATGATAAATATGTATCCGCACGAATACTCTCGCGGATTCATGAGCGGTTATGCGTGTACTGGGATGTTTCTGTCGTCAGTGCCAATGGACGTGACGGACGAGCAACGGAAAATTAACAATGTTATCCCGTGATTAATCCGGACATGAGCCCGTCGGGAGACTCCGTCTTTGGGAGGGAGAGATGGTCTTGGTAGTCATTATTAATAGATCTCGATGCAAGTCTGACCGGTCCGAGAGGGATGACTCCATGTGCGTCTCCCGTCCCATGCGTCTCTCATGTTTCTCGTTCTACCGATGGTCCTGAATCAGCATGCAGGTTCAACCCGGCATGAGGCATTCGTTGACCGAAGAAATCATCAATTATCATCGCACTGTGAACCGAGTGTACTTTTTTCTTCCCGTGACAAATCTATCAGTTGCTTGGATCAGGAGCAAACATTTACTGCGAATTTACTGAGTATTTTTGAGTTTTGGGCCCCGTCGGCTCAAACTTACGGACACTTGCGCTACGTCGTGGCGCGACGGGAAACGTAAAACGGCACTTAGTAACCTCTAAACGTCAAAGGGAACCGCCACAAAGAGACGAAGAGCTGGCTTTGCATCGAACAATCTCTCGCGAGAACCTTTCTTATCGAGAATAAATATTGTATTTCAAATAACAGGCGCACCACGTGTCTCTTGCTACTTCCATCGTCGGGATCAGGATTTACCGACTAAACCATGCGAATCCTACATAAAAAAATGTTATGTTCAGTAAGAAACTCGATATTACTCGAATTGTAGAACATAAGAGGACAAAAGTGGACACGGCCAGGTCCACATGACATTGATTCATTGAAATCTTTAACCCTACGCAAGTAAAAAATTTTAGTGACCATTTCTGAGGCACACACTGAGAAATAAAAATGGTTAGATTAACCAAAGTCGCAGTGACATAGGGTAAAAGTGGTGAATATGGCCCACCTCGATCAACACGTAAATCAATGATATATGGACCGGGCCATATACCCCACTTTTACCCTACGTTTAAAGCTGTTGTTTATTTGGTAGAAATAAAGCATTGTCTTGTTAAACGATTATTTGCTTCAATTGTTTCAAAATGTATCGGAACAAAAAAAAAATATTTTTGATGTACGAAAAAAGTAACACCTTGGAAAGTATGTCACCGCGCCTTGGTTAATCCAACTATTTCTTTTTCTCAGTGTACCGTTAATGGATGGAAAATTCATGTTGCCACGAAAATAATCCGATGTCGATCGGAGTGGAGCATGCAGGTGGCCTCTATTCACATGCAAATCTCTGTCAACGCTTGGTGCCATCTCGCATTCGTCCGTACGGTTTATCTCGCTCTTTCTCACCTCTGTTTTATCTCCTCGCGTCAAAGATTGAGAATACCGTACGCTCTGGCACGGAACTCTGCGGCGTAACTGACCAGCTTGCTACAGTTGACGCTGTGAATTCTTATGGGCGTTGTGGCTCAGAGGGTTCAGCTTCATCGAGCGGTGAACCTTCGACGCGACATGCGTCGCCGTCGCCCTTGCCTCGACAAATCTCTGCGTCATCGTTTGACACACGCGGCAGAACGTTTAACTAAATGCGCATAATACTTTCGTCGCTTTTGTTGGTGCGCCGGCGTGTGTCATTTTTCTCCCGGTTGGTACAAACGCACGCCCGTCAATCCACGGGACACTTTACAACGGTTCAAAGATTGTATTACTCATTCATGACATTCACTCTGTAATACAGCCTGAAGACGGTCATTTTTTTTCCACTTTAATTTCGACATGCATAGAGGGTCGTGGATGCGATTAGAAGTTAAAAATGCAAGTCTTGTCGCACTCCCGCGCAACTCTCGTTTGTTTTGACTCAGAAGCTACCACGCGCTGCGAAGGAGGGACGCAGTTTCCAAGAAAACTGATGAAAATCTCGAACGCAAGTAAACCAGTTGCCCGTGGACTGCTCGCGTTTGCCTCCGCCGCCGGTTCTCGTTCGCGTTTCTCTTCCTTCGTCTCGCTCGCCTTGGAACGACGGTGTAGCCCGAGCCGGTAGATCGTATCGAGCTAGTACCACCGGGCAACGACTGCCCAAAGGGCCAACTAATGCGGACCCGAATACGCTCGCCGACGAACGAATATGTGGCTCATATGATTCGAGTCGATCGTCCGACGATCCCGAATCAAAAAACTGTCGGAGATTCCGCCCGGTGATCAAATTCGACGAAGTTGCAGAATTAAATGTTCATTTGCCAATGTCGCGCCATTCGTGGCGAAAAAAGTGTGGCAAGGCAACCTGGAAGAGCGTGACAGCAGGTCGCGCTGCGGGGTACGAAAAGTCGCGAGGAACAACGTCGGAAGAAGAATGGACAACGCTTAGAGGAAGATTTCGGGGTTTAGATATTACGAAGGAGAGCGGGCGGTTATAATTTTTATGGTGACCCTCGATGGCGCGGAAGGGCATTTGTGGTGTAGGATGTTTTCTGAGCTGAATCTACGGCGGCGACGGAGAAGCTGGAGGCGGCGGGTCAAGCGAAGCTGGAAGAAGCAAGGCGAGGTGGTAAAGGGGGGGCTTTTCTCGCAGGTATTTACGATGGCACTCGACCGGTGACATGGGTTTCTGGGACCAATGAATTTTAATTCCTTTTCCCATCCTCCTGCGCCCGCTCTCAGCCCGGAGAGAGAGAAGCGGAGGAGACGGAGAGAGATTCGAGCAGCCATCGAGCGGAGCCCGCGTCCAGAAGCAGCACCAACTTTCATCCTTCCCTGTGGCCACGCAGGACCATCTTCAGGGCCAGCTAAAGGGGGAAGTGGGGTCGAAGGAAAAGAGGAGATATATAGGTATACGCACCGCGCATGCGCTCGCGCCACGACAGGCAGCCCCGCTGTGACACCCAGAACGATGATTTAATATTTTAAGAAAATGAGAGGCTCCCCGTACCACCAATCCCACTACCCTTAATTTCAGTCCCGACCGGAGTTCTCCTTCCCCCGTAGAGACGCGGCGATCCTCCCGAGGCAGATATGTTCCTGTTCAGCGGGGGTCCGAGAAAACCATTACCGCCGAGGCTGACCATTCGATTCGACAGTTTCGGGAATGACCCACGTCGATGATGATGCCGCTGATTCCGCCGAAGCTGTTGCTTCTGCGGTTAACAGAAATTGAAAAAGAAACGACTGCCGTTCGCGTTTGTTACCCCGAATTCGGTTAACCGCAAACTACTCGGCTGCTGTCAAAAAGCCTCGCGACTCATCATCGAGTTCCCGAAAAAAAAGTGCCGTTTCCGAAACCCGCGCGTTATTTCGTCCGCAAATCTGCAGCGTATTCACACGGCAGGATCCACGAGGGAACAGCGGATCGGGGCTCCCCCGCATTCCTCGGGCCCCGATCCACGAGGTAACCGCGCCGGACGGGGTCCAGGGAAGGAAGCTGGACTCTGCGACAAAGGACATTCTGGCGGGGCGAGCGGCGCTCTTCTCTTTCTCGTCTCTCGTCCTCTCTTCGCCGCTCTGTTCGTCCCTCCGTCTTCTTTCCGCTCGTTCGTGCCAGCGTCTCTTCCTTACCTGAAACGCTGTTGGGCCTTCGCCCGCAGCATCCCGGCGTTGCCGGCTCTATCTCGACAGTGCCCACGGTTTTCTGTGGAACTTTAAAGGACCGAGAATTCAACAGCTATTTTCCTCGCCTTCGCTAAACGGCTGAACAACATTATCAAAATATGCACGAGATTACGCCGTTAATGTCTTTTAATTTGGGCTCGCCGGATGCCGCATCGTTCTCCGGAGTAACGATACGAATATACACGTGGCGCGTGCTGTAATTGAAACGTAACTCCATTGTTGAGGCGTAATTGACTGACACCGTGAACGCAGGGCCCTCTTTGTACCACGGATCGTACCTTAGCGCCGCGTCGCTGAGAACGTATCGGCGTGCGTCGGGGAGAACCGATCGGACGCGTGAGATCGGCGAGCACACCGGCAAAAAACCACCAATCAGCCGAGGAGCCGAGCAAAAACTTGGCGCTCGGTAAAGCGCGCGAGACTAGACCATGTCCTCCTGCGCAGCGCAGCTTTGCAGACCGATGCCCACTTCAATTCAGTTCACCTGACCGCCGGCAACACTTCGCTTTCCTTCTTCACGACTTGCCTCCCGGTATAAACCCGTTTGGCAAGAAATCGGGGACCGATATTGTATGAGCATGAAATTTAATTACTTTGCGATGCTTTTGAGGCGTTTTTTTTGTTTTTCTCGCGTCGATTGTATCGAAAGTGCACTGGCGATAAACGTATTTGGTCGACGTATGAAATCAACCGACATGGAGTCCGGAACTCTCCTGACCTAATTTGCTTTTGGATGACTTTTTTTATTTTTGGTTCTTGTTCGCAGTAAAATGGTGCGCATCCTTCCGAGCGAACATCTACAGCTCGAATTGGCAAACCAATTGACTCACTCTTTCTCCGACCCCTTCCCGTTACACTCGGTTTGTAATTGAATTTGTAAATTAAGCGGATTGGCTATGCACCTCGACCTCTGCTATAAAGCTGGATAGATAGAGTGAGAGATGGTGAGAGTTGAGCTCGATTTACCAGGTTAGATATCTCGAACGGTCAGGCAGACGTCGACGACGATGCCGACGGGGAGGACGACGCCGACGACGACGGGGTTGAGAATAGCGGGATGGTGAGTCTGCGGTGGTTGCAGCGACGGCGGTCGAGGGTGGATGAGGGGCTTAATTAATAACCCCGGTAATTGGACTCCGTTCGATCTAAGATAGCCCCTATTGCCTCGACCGACGGTCTCGTTAAGTGTGTGTATTCGATCCTCGAATCTATCCTCACTCATACACTAACATACAACCGAGCCATCAATGTAATAGGTGTGGATGGAGAGTTCGAAGAACAGAGACAGAGCGGGCCGTGATATAGTTCATTCGACCAAGCTATCCGTACCCGGATCGATTTATCGATAACAATTCGAGATTGTATTACATTTTTTATTGCGCCGAACGAATGTTACTTCAACATCGTAAGTAGGGGAGAGCGGGGCAAACTGGGGCAACGGGGCACAAGGGGGTTTTTGGGCAAAACTAAATTTTCCAATCATTTTTGGATCGGACAAGGTGGCAAAACTGGGCAGGAAAGCCTGATGGATCCGATATGGCGAATTCGGACATCCAAAAATTATTGGAAAATAACGTTTTGCTCAAAAACACCGTTTTGCCCCGTTGCCCCATTTTGCCCCGCTCTACCCCACAGCACCGTAGGCGATAACCGAGAAAACCGACTTTCCAAAAGAAAATAATTTTATATAGTTTATCTAAACAGCAAAAAAAGATTTGTATACTTACAACTATTGGTTGTCGAAAAAAAAGTCACAATTTTTGTTTTTGTTACTTTAACAAAATTAACATTAAAAAAACGTAAATGGCAAAACCAAAGGAAGAACTCTGTATGTACCAAACGACTTTACGTCGGTACTCAGCTTTCATAAAGTTATTTTTTACCACGTAAATAATATCCTTAGTCGACACATCATCCGTCAAATGTTGCAAATGAGTCCCTTCTCTGGAACTGCCCCTTCTTCCCGCTACTTTCTTGCACGGGACATAAGCGGTCCGTTACAGCGCGACCATGGCACAAAGTGTGTTACAGTTGAAAGAAGTTTGCGGCGACGAATGGACGGAAGGAGGAGAGGAGAGAAAGAGACAAAGAAAGGGGAACCGGGGCTCGAGGCGAAGAGCGGAGACCAGAGGTGGTCAACGCCGAGCTAAAGGACAAAAAAAAGGAAGAACGGTATACAGAATACAGCTCATGGTCCCTCGAAGGAGTTACGAAGACGAAGAATAATAAGAACGGAGTGTTCCTAAAGGGGAAGGAGGGGGGGGGGGCGAAACTATAAGGGACACAGAGAAGGGAAAGAGCTTGGGGCAAAGAACGGATGAGGTGGAGGAACGCGACAAAGACGAAGACGATGAGAGATCGGGAAGACGAAGATGAGGAGTCGCGTCGGGCCGTGCCTAAGCGTGCACTCGAACTCAAACAACTTTAAGCCGGCACACCGGTGCAAACAAAACAGCGCGCTAATTGCTTACGTCACTCGGCAAGTCAATGGACTTCTCTCGGTCTCGCTCTCGTGAAGGAGGCATCACCGGAATACGAGAGAGGAGGCAAGGATTCTTGGATGGTTCGCGTTGGCGAGAGTCGGAGAATGTATACTCCAAACGTTCTTGCTTCTTCGCTCTTGGCCTCTCCGACTCTCTCTGAGTCATGAGACGTGAGGGTCGCGGAGGCCTCGGGTTTCAATTAAATCACGTCCACGCACTGTTTACCCCGTATAAACTATGTCCTCGTCCGTTTTGGCTCGCTCGCTTTCGTCGCCGGGAAGATATAACTAGCGCCGATGCCGAATGCCCGGCGATATAATGATGCGCGATGCCAAGAGTCTGTCCCGAGCACTCGATGACGAGTCGTTGTGGCAATCGGGAGAGGAATGATGTCATTGCTTGTAATGCGGAGATGGGATTACAACATTGGCCGGGTTGGCAATAATTGTTTCATGCTGGAGTAATCATACAATCGCTCGCGTACGCAGTAAAAAAAGTTTATACTTTTTACATCTTATTGTCCACAAACGTCCACAATTTTTTATTTATTAATTTACAAATAAAGGTGCAAACCAAAATTGTTAGTGACACGGGGAATGAAAGAACAAGTTTGTATATTCACGCCTGAACAAATGAGTTTGGCACTTGTTTGACAAAATTATTTTTACGAAACTTTGTATTCCGATTTTACGAAATTACTTTTTACTGTGTATACTGGAGTAGTCGTGTAATTTATCGCATAGAGTATGTAAATTTAAGTAGGGCAAGTGTCGGACTTGGCAGATACTTTCTATATTGCAAGTCCAGAATCGTCCCGGTAGGCGGACTTTCGGTGGGTGCGCATAACGGGTCTACCGCAAGTGGCTGGTAGACCAGATTCGTTTTTTTCTTATACACCGGGAACCTCTCGCAAACAGGAGGGTCCTTCCCGGATATATCGCTTGTTTTCGGCGGTTCCTTTGAGAAGAGAACCTTCCGCTGGCCGATGTGTGGTATAACAGGGAATAGTGGGGAACGACCGTGCCCGCTCGGTTCCAGACGCTTTCGTGAGGTGTGACTTTCTTCCATGTTTCCGAGAAGAAGTTTGCAGACTAAACAGGGTTCGAGTCTTAAACGGGCTGTCCCGACGTCCTACCCGACAACTTCCTGAGATAAGCCGGCCCGATAGAGGCGTAAGACCGCTCTCTCTCTCTATTTCTCTCTGTTTATCTCCTTCGCTCATTCTTTCTCTCTTCCTTCTTGTCCCGCGTCGGGGCTTCGAGCCTCTCGCCCCGCACGGCTCTTCCACCCTCGGGGACTTCGCCTCTCCTCCTTGTATCCTTCTCCGTTCCCCTATCTTATCTACTACAAACAAGAATTACGTTTGCACCGTAATCTCGGCGAGTCGCGATTTATTATCCGAAGTAGCATCGTCGCGGTCTCATCCCTCTCCTCCTTCCCCGGCTGTTCGGCCTTAAAGTCGGTACTTCGTAGAGAAGATTACAAGAGATGTAGCACTACCGAGCGTAGGATTTCGGAACCACACAATTACCCGTCTTATTTCGCGGTGATCTTTCGTTGAGCTCTCTTTGAAAAATTAAATATCGACAACGCGATAGAAAGATAAGCCATCGGCAGTGAAAAACACGATAATTCGAGCTCAAACTGCCGACTCTTCCGGGTAGTTATCACACCGCCGGGGCGACCGAGTGGAAAAACCGGAAGTGGCACAGTGGCGTGTTTCATAAAGCCGAACAAAAGAGCCGCCGCTCTTCTCACCGTCGCCACTCATTCGCGATATGGTGTCTACGCGGGAATCGCGGTGTGATATCATCGAGCACAAGAGAATTTCATACGCAGCGGAGAGGAGCGAGGATAGGAGAGAATGAAAAAGGGGGGAGGAAGGACCGTGGAGGAACGGGAGATGAAAAACAAGAAGAGCATTGCGGTACGCTACAAGTGCCGAACGAATAATAATAAAATGAAAAAAAAAAAAAAAACAAACGGAATAACTGCGCAGTGTCGCACACGGTAGTTTCGTCCTGGCGTTATAGTCCGATGAATTCGAAAAAAATGAAGCCGGCACTGGCGTTTGCTCGTAATCGTAGGTGGGACAACAAAAAATACCCGAGAGTTTCGCGGTGGGCGACACGATTCTGTACCCCCTTTTTTTTTGGACACGATTCTTCCGGCGCTACACGCCACTACAAAGGCCCGGCGCGACTGTCGGTATCGTTGCAACGAAACTGTATTCGCAACAATCGCTGCAGGAGATACAAAGAATACAAAGAATTTTGTGAAATTTCAATATCGATTCGCCGTTCCGCTGAGCCCTTCCGTCCGTTGTTCGGCAGATATGTATCGCCTCGTCGAGGCGATCTGTCACAGACTCGGTCGGTAACCGAAACTGCAATCCATTTATTTCCCAGAATCTTCAACACTTTTCGTCAAATACATCGGCGTAGGGGAGACCGGGGACAAAGGTAACAAAGAAACCCGAGAGTCTAACGCTTCGGCATCCAATGGTGTACCATTAACCTAGTCTTATGTATATAGTTAAAAAATTTCAAGCAGAAATATGTACGGAATTGCGAACACCTTTAAACACAGACGAAATTGGGTAAGAATTTGGGCCGCGGTGGGGTCAATTGTAACGGGTAGTAGGGTAATTTGTAACATCCTCCTGCATCAACGAAATTCTTCGTCGACCGCTATTAAGAAATAGAACGGGGGTGCATTAGCACAGAAAAACTTAAATATAAATTAAAATTTTTAAAAATATTATTTGCCGGCTCAGCCGTTTTAGCCGGTCTAACTATACAGCTCTACTATAAATGGTATGTGCTACAACTGGTTGGTTATAAATTATAAGTGTATAAATTATCGCTGATGGCTTAGAATGTAAGAATAAAATAAATAAAATATACTGGTATTGCTATTGGTATTGGAAGAAATTAATTATTGCTGGTACATCTGACCCAGATTGACTGTTACAATCGACCCCTCACAATATTATTAGCAAAGTTACTGTTACATCGGTCAATAACAATCTGAAACTAATCGTCTCAGCGATCAAAATGTTCCGTAAAAATGTACCTTTCAACTCCTTGTGCTTGTTTGCACTAATATTTTGTATTGTGTTGCCTAGCTGACGCGATCCGCACAGCCGAAAAATCACTTCTGCA
>JAPYZD010001299.1:0-21935 GCA_030522725.1 Ichneumoninae sp. B BG-2022a
TATATATCAAATAGATTTTCGGAGAATTTGATAACCCGGGGGTCATCTCAGCAGCCGGCGTCATCGAGACCCGAAGGAAGAGCGAACCCAATGGAAACTCTATACGATGGTACGGGAAGAGCGTATTATTATTCGTCGCGAGCGTGTTCCAGAGCGCTCGAAGTCTTATCGAGCATTACGTTCCTTATCGAGTCGCGATTATTTCATTGCGCGTGTTGCGTCTACGTACAATGTTCCTATCCGAAGCCGGACTCGTCGCGTGGATTCTGTGTGAACCCAAATGTTAGAGAAAAAAAGAAAATTAAAACGATCGAGCATAATTATGCAAAGTTCCAGGCGAATCTAACGGTGCGATTCGTAGAGAAGAAAAGAAAGAAGAGAAAAAAAAACGAGGCACGTCGACGCGGTCACGTCCCGCTCGTCAGCTTTATGCACCGCGACAAATGCGCATCCAAGTATATACCCGTATAAGCGAGACGGTTACAGTATGCATACATTGTCATAGAAAAATCCGGGCGAACCCGTCCCGTCGCACGTGATGACAGCCAGGCTATATAAACCTCTCGCGACTGAAATATCTACGATCAACCCACAGCCTCTCTCCCTACGAACTATAATATAAATACTGCACGTATATAACCAATTACCGTAAAAATTCGCGCATCTCCCAATGACGTAAATTCCCGTTATACAGATTCATGCCACAAACACATTTTTTATTTTCGAACGTGCTTAAAACCGTACTTTTTTATCAACGGACCGATTAATCTAAAAAAAAATGATTCCGCAGATTTTTCCCCGAGACCTTCGCGACATGGATGAGTTGGATCGTCGTCGACCGGCATTGACAGCCGCTGTCAAAAGTCGCGCGCTCTGCCCGGTCTACGCGAGTCTCGCACGCATGCAGCCTGTGTGCGTTCCTTAGCGAAGCGAAAAGCCGACGAGAACCGTCGTAGAATAAGAGAGAACATTCCCATGGCGCTGCGCCTCGAAGCGAGCGAGACGACGACACGAGGAGTCATGGTGAGTCTGGTGAGTGAACGAGAGAATGAGGAGGGGGAGGGGGGCGGATGGACACAGGCGAGGGAGTAAATACTACGGTACCAGTCGCTTGGAGGAACAAGAAAAATATTGGTGAGTCCTGTGCATCGTGCATATTATTACCGTATATACCGGGTGTATTATAACCGGCGGAGTGGTACAGTAAAGTATAGGAAAAACCGCATAGACAATTCCCGTGCGCGAGTGCGCTACGGCGAGCGGGGATACCTGTCAGCGCGCATTCCACGATCCCACGGCGTGCCGAGAAGCGAGCAGCGTTGCCCGGGCCCCCGTGTTGTAGCCCCGCGCACTCTGTGGCTTTTATACTGCTGGTGCTGCTGGTTCAGCACGGTGTCTGTATGACTTTCCAACTCCGCTGCCACCTTGCAACGCGGTTGCACCTTGCACCGACGCACCAACCGAATATGTGTACTTCAGCTTGTGCGTACAATGTTGCACTTCATATTCTTAGCACCACTCGTGGAAGGCAATGATTTTTACCGAGCACGGCAGTCCCGCATAGAGGACAACGGGGAGAGACACCGGAGAATAAATAATAATTACTCGCACCCGAGGCGACAAAGAATCACAGGTCGCTTGTTTTTCAAACTTTCGTTGGAACTTCCATCCATCTCTCGTTTGCACTTTCGCATCTCCTTGCGATAAAAGTGAACGAAGATAAAGACACAGAAGGCAACATGGCGTTGTACGGCGGTGCACGCGGCTTCGATCGCGAAACACACAGAGATATTTGACGCGCGCGAGAGGGAGCCGAAACGTCAACCGGTCGGTGTCTCTCGATTAACGAACGCTGGCATGTGTGCGCGTAGAGAAGAGGTCGCCCACTGCGGAATCGGTTGGCGCGCGATACCAGTAGCGGTGTCGTCGGGACAATCGGTCGCACTCGCACGAATAACGATCTTCGGTGAATCTTTGAATCGGAAAGAGAAAGAAACTACTGAGCTAAGAAGTACACGAGAGACACTGGAACGTAGTATTGTAGTGTAAAGCACGTATAGTTTATATCGTAGTACTAACGCGGGAGGCTCGCGACGAGAGAGTAAACGCTACTTTACCGCCAGGGTAAAATACTAGAACGTAACTCTCCGGCGCTCGGGCTTTCGCCTCTCGGTTACGGGGGAGCCGAAGCACATCCCCCCACCTACGTATCATTGCCACGTGATCCTGTCGGGAGGCCAATCCGTGGAGGCCCGTGCAACCAGGGCCGCGAACGCGACTGAACAGCAACGAGCAACAACTGACTACTACTACACCGACTACACTCTAACCTACTACCTCGGGCTCGCCGACTTCGTCCGAGCAGAGATCTTCTCTTTCCTCTCGGGTTTGATTCTTCTTCTCCCGACTCTCTCGACTGTACTATCCGAGATCGCCGGTACAGAGAAGCGCGTCTAGGCGACCGAATCTTCGACCAGTGTCGCTTACCGATAAAATAACGCTGCGCGAGCCTGGAGTCCAGTAAACCATCGCCGATTATTCAATTTTTATTTTCATTCTCGTTGGTCTGAGGATATTTCGCGGTCGTGTGGTATGAGAGGTTTTTTTATAATAAATTTTAATTGATTGACGAAGCTACTTTGATTGCAGAATGACTTCCTTTTTTTTCTACAGAGGTCATTGACTGTTGTACGTCGGTAAAGGCTCGATGACCGACGAGGTCGCTGAGAGCTCGAGGACTCTCGGATGAGAGAGGGATTTTTGTCGCTGATCGCTGTCAAAATCTGACGGGAGATTAACACGCGTGGCCTTGGGCCGTCGCTCTCGTTTGACGCGACGTGATATCTATCGAAGGTTCTTTTTTTCGCGAAGCCGTACAATCGATCTCTACCAGGCCGGGCGAGTCGTCGCGACGATAAAAGTCGCATCGCTCGAATATCCGTTCGAAATTTCGCAATGAATAAAGATACACGGTTACGTAATTATTAAATAGGAAAGGGGCACGAAAAAAAAATATAATAATGATAATCGCCCGCTTGGCTCTCGTCGGGAATCTTGTTTGACATGCACGCGTATTATACGCAATTCGAGAGTTCAGATTTGTATAGTCATATATTGATATAGGATACAGATCGATGAAGCAGCTGACGTCATCGTGATGCCGAGAATGACGAGACCCCTGCCCGATTAAATATTCCGAAGAGGCGTTTCTCGCCGTTGATCCGGGGAATGATTCGCCAGTGTTCCCGAGCGATCTATTATCATTGATACTCGTGTGTGTAGCTGCTGTTGTGGCTCTGCGACGAGTCAACCGATGAGAAACAGAAAACACGCAGCGGCAGCAGCGATTATCTCGATGCGATCGGAGACTCCCCAGAAATACCGAGACTCTCCGGACGATGTATCGTACCCGTCTTCGCCAGGTTGTTTTGGATCCGAGGGATCTGCAAAAAAACAGTATTTATTTATTGGTAGACGGGACAGGAATCCCTTTTACATTTTATAACAACATGATAAACCTCTGTGTGTTTTTAAATAAAGAATGAAACAAGAGGATCAATATTTCACACTTTCTGGGTTAAGAAAATAATTACTCGAAGTAACAAAAGAACGGTACACCGTTGACTAGTAGTTTTTTACAGTTCATTAAAATTTTTTATAGTTTTTTTGATAGTTTATTAAAAAGTAAAAGGCATAATCGAAATTGATGCAATTTAAACTGCGAGTTTAAGACCCGTCAGGTGACGAGCAGTTAGAGATGGAGATTAAAATCGGTTAATTTCCACAAAGAATTTGATTTACATTATCGCAAAATCGTTCCTTCTCACCGTAATCGAAGTACTGCAGCCTCTCCGTGGCCCCGTCGTCGCATTCCTCTTCGTCAGCTTTCACGATGTCTTCTCTCTTAAACTTTCCTCGATCGCGCCGATTCTCCCCGTATGCATTCTCGTAATCGAAATTTTTATATCTCGACAAGCGCTCGCCAGTAGATCTTCCATATTGCGACTGAAAAAATGTAGGAATATTTATGTAAAATATACTAACCGTAATCGTGGTACTCTGCGGGAGGTTGCATGTCTTCGTCATCATCGTCATCATCGTCATCGTCATCGTCATCGTCATCATTCACCTCCTCCTCCTCTTCTTCATTCTTTTCATCTCCGACTTCGTCCTCGGTCTCGTATTCGTCTTCTTCCTCCTCCTCAGGTTCGTCTGCTTCATCGTCTTCGTTGTTCACCGGAGCTGGTAATTCGGCGCGATTTTCCATACCGAACAATCTGTCGAAATACGCGTCGTTCCACATGGCGTTGTCATCTTCACGGTCGGATTCGTCTCCGAAGAGTTTTCGTCGATTAACCGGACTCGTCCCGTAACGTTCCCCTGTGACGACGAGCATCAAGAGGAGTCGCAGTACGAACATAGCCCGGGCGTTAACATCATCGCAAGAAAAATTAAGAATCAAGGAGAAGAACGGAGCTGAGACATTGACAGTTTTCGAGCCTTCCCCGGATTAACGAGACGAAGTTGCCGATTCTATTCTCGATTATTCGCGTTCTATTATTAAACCGAAAGATTTATCTTTCGAGTGTCACGGTAATTCAGTAAACGGTCTTTCGAATCGGTAGAAAATATATTTTATTCTCTTGATTATCCTAGGGAGAATCACAGCAGTTTAATAATACATTGCGTAGTAGTAGTAATAGTAGTAGTACAGAAAATAGAACGATGCGCGTCAGGTCGCGTCGCCTCGTGACGTCTCTAGCCTTGCCTTTCTTTTTATCTTTTTTTACCCTGAGATTTCATTTGGCCCGTTGCCTGAATCGATGCCAATAGTCTCGATGACGAAGCCAACCGTCTACACACGCGGTCGGAGAATTGCACGCGCAAGAGATCCTGCTGACGCGCGTGCACGATGAACTTTGAACCGTCGTTGACTAACGGACAGATAGAGTGGTTCGATTTGGCAGACACGAGTCACTCGTCGCAGACACCGCTGAGCAATTCGCATTCTCCTCCTCGATCCTCTAATGAAACTCGGTGATAAGTTTAGGCGGGATTTTTATCCAAATAAGTCTTAGTGACTATGTCGGATTTCATGTTGTTCATGGACAAGTATTCCTTGTATTTGCAGCCGGGCACCGGGCAACTGAAAACACAGTACAATAATTTATGAAATGGGAGAATGAATAAAGAAAAGGAAGAAAAGAAAGGTCCTTAAGAACGCTGATTTTCCTACCGAGTGTGAGGATTCTGGCTGAGCAAAGCGGAGACACTGTCGCGATCGTAAACATGGCCGCAGATCGTATTTCGCACAGGATCGGTCATTCTCTTCTTCGTTACCGGATCGATGAGATTCACGGTGTCGCGAGTAAGCTGCAGCTCCGCGTCATCGCTATTGTTGCCGTCACCGTCTTTGCGTTCTGCGTCTGTGGATCATTTTGTAGTCATGCTGTTAACATTTTGATCAGAATTCAAGTACGAAATTACACATTTTGTGTGCTTAAACTGTCGTATTAGCATTGATATACAAATTTGCATAGAAATTAATTATTTGGTGTACTGAACCTGTCTCAAAAAGCTTGATACAATATTACTTGCATTCAGTTTACCTCGTACTTGTATGCTAAATTCAATCCCTCGGTTTAAGCGCAGAAAACTTTGTCTACGGTAGATGAATTTTTATACATGCATTTTTTCTAGCGCAATTCCAGACACAATTGTCTGGCATTGTACTAACCAATGCCAAGAATTTTTTTGAGAAGTGTCACTTACCCTCAAGTGCCTTGACTATTCGCTCGAATTCTATCATATTCTTATTCTTCGAAGTGTTAGGCTCGATCTGCAACAGTTGTTTCTTGTACTCCTGCGATATACGATGATTCGTTAATACAAGCCAACTGCGAATATTTTTCAGGAGCTTACGTTTGTTTGTTCACCTCTACAAGATCGCACTGATCATTTTCGTTACCAGCTTCCGGATCGTACTTAGATGTAATTTCAGCTGATATGTTCTTGGCACATTTTAGTTGCTCTTCCATCTGGCACAATTTTTCAACTTCATCACGCAGCTGCTTCAGCATCGATTGTCGTGAATAGCCCTCTGAAAAATAGTTCAACGCTTAGTTTCCTTGATCATCGTGTGATAACCGATGAAACAAAAATTATTTTTCACCTAACCGTCAGGTTTTACTTACGAAAGTACATTATTATATTCGCCGCACTCTTGGCGAAACTCTCGAAAATCTCATTGTTGGATTTTATTATGTTATCCATATTTATTTTTCCGCACGGAATGATGCGGTCCTCGAGCTATGAAGGAATTATCGACGATATACAATGACACTGCTTCCATAAGGTTACGTTGATGTTGTTGTTTGTGAGCCGAGTCTGCCAGATTCTCGACCGTCCGACGCGCGCGGGAATACTTCAGTTCATCCGTTTCCCGCCTGGTGTCGCCACTCGGTTTGTTCGAATGTGTCCGATGTAGCACGGAGAGTTTCGCATAGAAAAGGTAAATAACAAAGGGATCATAATTTTTTTCGTTTAAATTACAAAAATCATTTTATTACAATAATACTTCATTTGTTAACAACTTTATCAACATAGTTTCGAGTTGTGAGCTCATCAAGGTACAAAGGATCGCACTAAAACGTTCGACTCTCTTTTGGCATGAAAAAAAAAACGTCAACTGTATGCATCATTTTCAGGTCCGACGTGACTCCTCTCGTTGCCGATCACTCTCTGTCACTCCGAATTCATATTCAGATAGTGAGCTGCAGAGGTCATCTGACTCTTCGTAAGCTCCATCTTCTGTTCCTTCAATTTTAGAATCTTCCTCTGAACCTCGAGCTCGCTCTGTCTCATAGCCATTTCCTCCTTGTGCCTTCTTTCCTTGTTGGCCTCTGCCACAGCAAAGTTTCTGGTCATCTTAGCAAGAAATGTTTCGACAATCGCCATAGACAGTGTTGCAGATGCAGGCTGTTCCGTGGCTCTCTGCGGAATAGCCGAAGCTTTTGCAAAAGTTTCCTCCATAGGGGCAATGTCGATCTCGCTCTGACCATTTTCTCTGCTGGCCTTTTGAGCGATCTTCGCAGATCCACTGGGAGGAGGAAAATCATCATCGCCCAAGTACATGTGTTTGTTTTTCTCGTTGAATATCTCATCCAGCGCTCTCTTGTGCTCCCAGTGTCCGTAATGCCTTATTCTACCCGGTTTCTTTAATTTTTCTCTGAATACAAGATTCTTGTATTTTCTGTCCAGAACCCTCCACTTGTTCTCGCACTTCTGGGGACTGAAGTAGAATCCAAATTTCTGCATCTCCAGCGATATAGTCTCAAACATCTCTCTGAGACTTCTCAAACGAGTCGTCTGTCCTACCAGGGAGTGATACTTCTTATACTGTTCTATGAGACACGAAGTGGCGTGACTGGTCCAGAGATTCAAAGCTCCTACATCCGCAGTCGATGGAATCGTGCTAGTGTTCTCGAAGCCTGCAAAACCATTTTCCGTGCCGTCGTCGCCGAATTCGTGCACGCTGGGCTCCACTTTAACTTCCACATCCGGCTCTATATTCCCTGCAACAAAATATTACAATTATGGAAATTCATTTGCAAACGTGTTGCAGATCGAACGATCAGCGATATCAAGGATTTCGCACCGTCGAGCCACCGCTCTGGATTATACCGTGGACTGCGATTGGGAATCGTTTCTTACCGTTCGCGCGACGTTTGTTAGCCATTTCGCATCGCTCCGAGCTGTGCCAACGGTAAACAAACGCTCGACGATCGCTATCTGACTGGCAGGAATATGTGTCTGTCGGGACAAGTAGCGAAAAACCAAAGGATAACAAGTTCCAAACCGGTACCTCGTGGAACTGGTTCCGTACGCGTCAAGAGGAGATAATCGTCGGCCATGTTGTGGAAACTCGTCTCTGCACCCCACCGCGTTGCTAAAGCAGATCCCGCCAACTGCCGACTTCCTCAGCACGAGTTTTGAACTTATTCGGAACTTTGTAACGCCAGATATATTCCAATTTGCATCTCGACACCGAACAACTGTAAGCGTATCTCTGAATCGCCATAGCAACTGCAGCGTGTCGGGTTCTCGGGCGATAAGACTGCGTCGAATTATTGAGCAATCGACCATTTAGTCACGATGTTACGAGGATCGTTTTAAATCGCGATATGAACCTTTCACCGCTCGAAACGATACAAAAATGTCTCGACCAGTTTCAGAGCGGTCGGAATCGAGTCTTTCTCTGTAAAAAAAAATAAAACCATAAAAAACGTCCCATTAAATATCGACGAGTCTGTTAATGCAATACCGATCGGATACACTCGAGTCCGATGAGGCAGCGATTTCCCGAGTCTGCGAAACATTCGCTGCTTTCCCCTCGCGTCAGCATATCTCGGTTGGTCGATGGCCCGAATCTTTTATTCTATTATTATATCTCCTCGTTCATTGTAAACAAAAGAGCTCGTGGCATCGATCTTGTACTTTCCAATTCTCACATCGACGTTAAAGACAATCCTACGGTTTCAATCGTCTCGAATTCGTCCGCGGGGCGATAATGTACAGTGTCTATAAATAGCAAAGATCTAATCGAACTTCGAACGAGTTAGCGAGAAGTCAGGTAGAGGCTATCGTCGTGCCGTGTACCTGGAATCCTGTATTTACAATCTCTCTCGCATCCCCCCCTCCTCCCGCTCTCTCAATAACTCACGAACGCAAATACTGTGGATATTTAATGAATTTTAATCTGTAGGCCACGGGATGAAAGTGAAAGGGCGCGAAGGACGAGGACGAGGCCTTCGGGGGATTGGAGCGACGAGGAAAGAACGAGAGTTACGACGGAATCACGCGGGCGTGGCCAAATATCTTCGCGCGAACCCATACACATGCGCATGTTGTCAAGGCGCAGACGCATGCAACGCACATAGGGAAAGACTTACGCACGCTATCTCCAAATCGATGTTTGGACAGACCAAGAGGGATTCGATTTTTATTATTATTATTATTATTTTTTCACGCTCTTTCATTCAGAGGACTCGCGAAGGCGTTAAGTGCTCGCATCCTCGAGTGCACCCACGGGGACGAATTCAGGGTCGTTAATAAACCGAGCTCTCTGACATAAAGCGTCTCGCACGCTCTAATTCTCCCTGTCAGAGAGGCAGGAAGCGAACTATTTCGTAAACTCCGAACAAACGTTATCTCGCTCGGCTCGTGGCGTCCGAGCTATGCGTGACCCTACGCATTTCCGTGCTTACCGACAGCCCGCCAACTTCTGATGTACGTACAATTTCCTATAAAAAAACAACTGTTAATAAAAAAAAAAATTAATTGTATCTATCAACTTTTATCAGTCTCATTCGAGTTTGTATCTGTTTCAGGGCTTTTATTTTCAATCAATCTCCGTGGGAGAGGGTCGTCGCGCTCCCCACGTCGCTCGAGCGGATATAATATCTCCGGTTCCTGAACCTCGTCCCGTTTGCGGGTCGGACTGTACCGGCTGCCTTCGTAGTTTCGATTTCCTCTGACTCTCGACTCTCTCGCGAGCGAAATGCACCATGTGAGTTTCGCCGGTGTGTGTGCATATGCGCGTGTGTATCCGTCCCCCGTGCGTGCTGCTGGTGTGTTCGATAGAGAACTTTTGCCGAGCACTAAGCGTGATTCGTACGTACAGAGCGGAGAGGTTCTGACGTCAGGTCTGGTGCGCCGGTCGAGTGGTGGAGCACAGCCGGAGTCGCGAAAGGGTCGCTCGGCGACGACGAGCAGCGGCAGCAGCAGCGAGCTAAAGCGTCGGTGGGGGGCGGCGAGGGGGAAGGGGGGCGAGAGAGCGTTTAAGAGCACGAAGGAAAAGGGGGAGAGAAATGAACGCGAGGCGAGATAGAAAGAGAAAAGAGCGGACAAGCGCCTAGCGCCGCGTCGTGCCTTGCCACCAGAGGCGGACTCGAGTCGCGCGTTTCGCGTTTACGTTCGGGGTTTCACGGTGCCGCGCCGCGCCGAAACCGGCCTCGAAGAGAGTGGTGTGTGTCCCCCCGTGTTTTCGCTCCTTCGATATCTCACTCGTTCTCTCAAATCGCCCCCCCCCCCGTTTTGCTTCGCCTCTCCTCTCTCTCTCTCGCTCGCTGGGACAGGTGTGCCGTGCTTTCGATTTCCACTGGTCCGATCGTGCCCGGTGGATCCTCGCGTCATCGGTTTAACCTAAGCGAACCACAAAATTTCATCGACCGGCTTCGACACGAACCCCAACCCCCTCCCCCGAGTTCCGAAAACATTCGACGAGATAACTCGCCGAACGACCGTGCCACACCGCTGCCGGAGGGAGTTTTGTGAATTAAAAAAAAAAAATAAATAAATAGTGGCATAACAACAACTACGGTAGAACATCAAGTGCAGAGACACGGTGCCGTTCCCAGTGTGTGAAAAAAATATACGAGAGAGAGAGAGGAAAAGAAAGAAAAAAAGATAGAAAGATTACTGAAACGAGAGATGATGCAGCGGTATTTCGAAGGGAGGTCCTAGAAATCCTCTCCAGCTCGTCGCAGTGCGAAAGCTGAGTCGAATAGATAAATAAGAAAAACGAGGTGAAAAAAAAAAATTAACAAGCCGAATTAGAAGCGTCAGCAGTGTTGCACGCGTGCGAGGAGCAGACGTTAGTCGTGAAACATGGCCTCCGCGAGTGGTAGCCCGGACTGCGGGGTTAACGGGAGCGGCGGTGGCAACAACGGCGGTGCCGCTGTGCCGCAGTGGAAGAGAGATCTGATACAGAGGCGGAGACAGCAAAACAAAGTGTTGACGAGCAACGGTGCGAGCGTTAAACTTTGTTCGGCGGTTACTGGCGCGTTCGCGATTAACAACGTTGGTAACGTCGATGCGGCGGCAACGTCGTCGGAGCCGGTCGAGCGCTCGCACGGTTCGAGCGGCGTCGTTCAGGAGCAACACCAGCAGCAGCAGCAGCAGCAGCAGTGCGTCGGCGTTGCATCGTGTGTACTAGCGAGAAACCGTACGCCCGACAGTATTAGCAGTTGCTCGGAGAATTCGTCGAGCAGCTGCCAACATTTACAGAACCAGCAGCAGCTCCAGTCGTCCGTCTCGTTGCGCGGCCAGACGCCGAGTGGCGCCACTGTGTGTCGCGAGCACGACGAGAACAATCTCGTGCACGCGGCGGATGCCGACGGAGAAGGGATCGACAGCAGCGGCAGCGGCAGCAGTGGCGGCGTTTCGCCAGTCGTGTGCAACATGCGTCTCGAGGCGGACGCGTCGTCCATCTGTCCGAGTGCGGAGGATGCTCCGAGCTGTAACGCGCGAAACAATCAGCACCAAGTCGTCGGCGGAGTGACGGTCGGTGCGGTTATAATCGAACGATCGAGTTTGGAGTACGAGAACTACGAGAACGAGGACGCTATGAAGAACTACGGTAGCAACGGTCTTTCGAACAACAAGCGATCGATCAACAACAGGGAGCAGGACTCCGAGCAGGACGGTCGAAGCATAGCCTCGAGGATAATAAGAAGAATGGACAAGGAGACGAGCGGCGGTGTGTGTTTGTTCGCGGCGGAGCAGGCGAGAAAGGGTCGACTGGACGAGAGCGCGGAAACAGCGAAGACGACCCGATCGGCCGGTAACGGAAGATCGCTCGGCGACGAGTGCGAGAGCGACAGCTCCGAGGAGCTCCAGTACGGTCCGGGTATAGTGAACAGATTGAAGAGCAAGTATCTCAATCTGACCCTGCGCGAGACCAACAAGAGCCGAGTGTCCGTCCAGAGATTCAGACGGGCGGCGAGTCTGGAGGATCTCCTGGACTGCGAGGAGGAGGCCGGTGAGAAGACGACGAGAAAATACGCGAAGAGAAACTCTCCGGGTGTAGCGCCCAAGGCGGATCGCTACAGGAACGCCTCGCGTGGCAACGAGTCTATGAAGAGAGCCAGGAGCGTGGAGACTCTCATGAGGTACAACGCTCCTCCGGTTCAGGAGGAGAGCCTCCAGTCGAGTCGCTTGGTTTCCCTCAGACAGGAACCGGTCAACGATCACATCGTCCTCATAGACAGAACAACCGTAAAGATCGAGAGTCGCCTCGGCGAGACGGAGAGGCCGAAGGCCGTCAACAAGCCCAAGAGGATCAAGCCTCTGCTCGCCGAGACCGAGCGACCGCCGGCCGATCTAGTCAAAACGACGATGAGGATATTCGAGGGATCGGTTAAGAAATTCAAGCCCAAAGGCGAGGTGGCCGTCAAGGTCGCGACTTTCAAAACCATAAACGATAGTTACAAGGCTCAGGTCATGAAGAAGGTCGTGCCGAAGCCACCGATCCAGCCGAAACCCTTCGTCAACGGCAATTCCAAGGGCCCTGCGTCGCCCAAGAAGATATCCGTGCCGCAGATACCGATGGCCGAGCTCATAGAGAAACCCGACGTTTTGGAGGAGTACAGAAACGACTGCGTCGTTACGGATCCCATTGTGCAGTCGGTCTCGAGCGTCGTGAGCAAATTTCAGCAGATCGAGAAGTCACATTCCCCCTCCCCGTCGCCGGAGCCAACGTACAAGTTCAAATGTTCGCCGGTTCCGAGTCCCGAGCCGCCTCTGACGAAGCTCAAGTCTAGCAACGAGAGCCTCGCCAAATCGCCACCCGTCACGCCGATTCCGTCGCCGAGAATAACGTCGCCGGGTCTTCTGTCGCCGGGTTCGCCCAAGAGGGATTTGATGCGACAAAACTCGAGCCCGGTTCAGCAGCCATCGAGTCCCAGCAGAGAATTGTTCAGGCAAGCCTCAGCGCCGGAAGTGCCGCCGAAGCCCTCGTCGCCGAGCGACGAGAGAGAACCGAAGGAGAAGCTCCTCGTAGCCGAGGAGCCGAGGCGGGAGATCGAGGAGATCGGCGAGAGGATGGAGATCGTCAAGGAGGAGAGAAAATCGACGGTCGACGATGAGCAGCGAGCGTCGTCGCTGGCGGGCGAGTCGACTGTCGACGGGGAGAACGAGACCGTCGACGGCTCGAGAACGATAACGAAATTGGCTCTGGACAATATAAGCAAAGCCGGCAGTACGGTGCAGTTTAATTTCGGCGATAAACCGTCGATCGGCAAGAGTTACCTGCCGGGTGCCGCGGTGACCTGCGCCGGTGCGCATAGCGTTAGAAAAACCGAAGCCATTCAAGCGACGAACGGTCTGACGGAAGCGAAACCGTCGTCGGACAAAAAAATCGCTCCGGCCGCGACGGCGGACGACGGTTCGAGCACCGTGTCCTCGATCGAGACGAGCGGCGACAACATCGCCAGAGTCAACGAGAGACTCGAGGGCGAAAAGATCTTGGAGGCCAAAGCGACGGAAAGAACGCCCAGTCCGAGCTTCGCTCATCAGCCCGAATACACGAAACCGATCGGTGCAATCTCGAGCCTCGGCCTGATAAAAACCTCGCAGGCGACCACCGCGCCGTCTTATCCGCAGAGCAACGAGAGCAAAACGATAAGGAGTCAAAAGTCTGATATATCGCCGCCTCAAAAGCAGATAGGTATAATTCGCCCGCTGGTATCGACCAAGACGCAGATAGCGCAGCAAAATTTGAGCAATCGCGAGCTCGAGAAGAATCTTATAAATCGCGTTAAGAGCATCGAACAACCGACGAAAGTTGTCGTCAGTCTGAAGAGCGCCGACGAGATACAGCCGGTGAAGAAAACTACCGGAAGCCCGGGAAGCGGCGGTGGCGGAGGCGGTGGACTGTGGGACACGAAACCCTGGAATCAAGCTAACAACACTATGGTATTCAACTTCAGTAACAGAAAAGACGTTCCCGATTACATCGAGAACGACGGTCTTATTATACGAAGAAAGCGAGAGAAGCCCAAGGTAAGTCGCCAAGCTTCTCCTGTTACTCTGTAATGTAGACGATTTCTTTCACTTTCTTTTGGGCGCGATATCGTGCGGACAAAGAAATCGTCCTACGTGTATTTGTACGTATGCATGTGTATGTGTGTGTGAGTAAACGCGCGAACGACGAGCCCCCTCGGGACGGATGGTGTTATTGTAGTGGTACGGCCGGTCGCGAGGACCGGAATTCCAAAGCAACGCTCAATATTCAAAACACGGTAGACCCGAGACAGCCCGCTTGACAAACTCGATGCAACGTTTGCAAAGAGTGTCGTCTTGGGCCTGTCTCCCTCGACGCTCGAGCTCGGCACTTCGTTCGTCCCGGCTATACGAGTAGCAAACGCATGCAGTTATCGATAGATGTAAACAACGCGTGTTGAAACAAACGCACGTGCGAACCAATGACACACATTAATTATTGGCGACCAACGCTCCTCGAATGAGTTCGTATACAAAAGAAAAAAAAATACAAGAAAAGAAATTACTCTTATCGTCTGAAATGACGAAACATCTTACGAGTTAATCCGAAGCAGGTGGCAGAGAAACCGATCGACCACGGTGATTCCAATAATCCTCCCCGAGGTCGACGACTTCGAGTTATTAATTTTACTACCACGATTATAATAATCCGTTTGATAAAGAAGTAAGGTCGATGCTCGATCGTGCGATGCGTGTAGTTTCGAACCTCGGACCTTGCAAAAAATAGAATAAACATCTGCAGGAAATCTCCTAGGAAATCCGAGAGTTAGCGCATATCGCTCGAGTTATTAATCGATACACTATCACAATTAATAATCCGTCCGATGCAGAAGTAAGGTTGTTACTCGATTGCGCAATGGCATGAAAAACAATAAAATAAACATCCAGGAGAAGTCTCCTAGGAAATCTGCGAGCTACGAGTATACACAGCTCGAGTTATTAATTATTACACTACCACGATTATGATAATCCGTCTGAAACAGAAGTAAAGTCGTTGCTCGATTGTGCAATGCCTGTAACTTTGAACCTCGGACATTGAAAAAAAAAAACCAACAAAAAGAACACCTAGAAAATCAGGGAGTTACGAGCGTACACAATTCGAGTTATTAATTATTACACTACCACGGCAATAATAATTTGTCTGATACACAAGTGAGGTCGTTGCTCGATCGTGCAATGCGCGTAACTTTGAACCTCGGACCTTGAAAAAAAATAAAATAAACATCCAGAGGAAGTCTCCTAGGAAATCTGAGAGCCGCGAGCGCGTATACAGCTCGGGTTATTGCGTTACGGGCTCGGAGCGTTGGTATTATTATTACGTGGCCACGTAGGCAGTTGTGATGCTTGCGCTAGCAGCTCGGCGATAATTGAATCGAGATTAGCGTCTCGATTAGATCGCCACTCGATAACGCCTCGAGATTTTACACACCTCGGATGCCGGCTCGAGGCGTACGAAATATTCATATCTCGCGAGCAATATCTTAATCGTTGTCTCTTAACGCGCGAACTCGCATATTCGCGTGGACTTTCGAAACATCCGGTCAGCCGTACCGACGTCCTGTTTTGAACGAAACTCCCCGGGTCTGCGTGCGAGATAGCGCACACCGCAAGTATTGCTTACGCAGATCCGAGCGCTGTTCTCGGGTCGTCCCATTGCGCTCTCATTTCCCAACCCTTTATCGTACCGACTGCGCTATTATCGAGAGCGACATCCGCCCGGCGTATCCGCTCCCAGCCGCGGAGTAACACACCGCAGGGACGGTGAAAGATAATCCTTTTCCTCCTACGGAAAAACCTCGAGCTCTCTCGTACGGTAATAAAGACCGCGCGTTTGTACCATAAACGGAAGCGCCACTTCCGAATCGTTGCTGACGCTTAGGGAGTGACAAACAAAGCAGAAACTCCTGTGCGTAATATAAAAAACTGTCAAATCGGACCGATAACAAAAAATAATCGTTAGTCATATTCGCGGTAAAAGATTATCATGTATTTAAGAAACATCGGTTCTCGATTAATATCCGTGATATTTTTTGCTCGATAATTTAACAACTTTTTCGTCAATCGTATTTTTAACTTGATAAAAAAATTATAGGATTGACGAGAAGATAATTGCTAAATTAACTAGGAAATAATTGTGGATGTCTGGGGAAACAAGAAATGTTTGTTAAATATAAATTAATGAAAATTAATTGAAAATTAATTTTTTCTTAAATAAAAGAATTATGGACGACAATTTTTCGTCAATCGGTCAGACACCTCAACGCCGCGTGTCCGCAGCGATCGGTTTATCAATTTTTCGATCCTCCATCTCGGTATCTCGGACGTCGGTTATTTCCTCGGAACGCCGTAAACGCGTCGTAGTTTCTCCTTAACAGATCCAAATGACCGCCTTCGTGTACATTGTTCGCTTATTATAATTTTTTTTCTTCTCCTCTCTTCAGCTGCTTCTCTTAATGGCTCTTTAAAACCAGACTTTAAAAAGAAAGTTCCCCTGTCGAGGGAGCGACGGTCAGCAGCAGCCGGGCTTTCGAAATCGCTCTTTCGTCTCGCAGATTTAACGCTGTGCGTTCGCCGTTAATTATTATCATCGTTCGGGTACCGCTTGTTACTGGTGCGCTTGTCGCTGCCGTTGCTCGGTTTGTTGCTCGTCGGTGCACTCTGGTTACGCGTTCGTTGTTAGCTCGCTTCACTCGCTGGCGTAACAGTTCTGCGCGCCCGGCACATACGTGCATCAATCGCGCATACTTCGTACGCGATAACTTCTCCAGCACTTTGCAAAGCTCCAGCCGCGGCGAATCTGTGCACACACGAGCTCTTGGCCAATAGGTTGAGTGAGCTGAAAGGTTAATCTTTCTTTCTATCGTCGGCTCGGCTTACAGTATCGCAGCTTGGTTGGCTCGCTTGCAAAGATTCACGCTGGGTAAATAAGAGACGAAACGGATAAGCCCTTATCGATGCTGACTCATACGCCCAAGGGGGGGACTTATCGATTGGTAATCGATAGCTTCGTGGACACTCGATAGCACTATGAGTCATCATCGTGTAAGTCGTTGAGCCGCACCCCTCGAATTTAGCATCGCGAAAAGCTTCCGACCGCCCTTCACCGTTACACTGCGAGGCTCGAATTTCTTATACTTGCCCGTAAGCTCGAATTGAATTTCCGGCGTGTTTATCGCAGCCGTAGGAAATGGGGATTTCTCGATTAGAGAGTCGCGGTAATTAACTCGTTCTCATAGCCGAGCAACGAAAATTGCTTTGACCCAGAGCTCGTTTCCTCCTCAAGGGGTCGAAGGATCAGAAGAAACTTTCCTTGCATTGCTGACCAACCGGGGTCCTTCCGGTTCCTCTCGATTTTTTAGTTTCTTCTTCGAACTTTTATGAAGGCAGGTCTTATCGCGCGCGAGATAATCTGGTCGATTTACTTAACGGTATGCAGGCGTGTATGTATTTTTTAAATGTATTTTTAGGGCTGATTCACGATACGTAATTTCTAACGCGCCGGGAGATTGCAAAATACATAAAAGTAGCCCACAGATGACTCACGGCTGAAACAGTTTTTCGTACACAGTAAGAAAGGTGTGTCAATTTAAGAAACTTTTCTCCTTACATTTTCCTTTCCCTTTAATTGTACACAATGGTTTCGTTGTCAACAAAGCGGATTATAAACAAAAAATAATTGTAAAAATAAGCACGAAACAAAAAATTGTTTGTGAAGAAGGAATGTCTCTTGAACGTAAAAAAGTTTTTTTTTACCGTTTATTCGGTATAAAGATGTAGCATGAACGACGAGTTGTCGCGACATCCGTTATCACCTTTTCAAGCTTCGACTCCGGTCGCTTTGACCATCAGTAGGAATAAAGAAAAAACATTCCACACAGAGAAAGAGATTGATCGCCTTTTATCTGAGCGGATCCTCCGATAGATTCGAAGTCTCGCAGACGAGGCGTCCGGTGAAATCGGTCCCGTCAGACTCTCGCATCGACGCCGTGTACCATTATATTCTGCCATTGCGAGTAGTCTGCAACGTGAAAGGGTTTAGCGAACGGTGAAATTTTGAGATTGTTGACCTCGATCGACCTTGGGGACTCGGAGGCCCCGCGAGGAATGCCGTACCGCGGGACAGGACATTCCGGACTCCTGGCGTCAGACTGCGTCGTCTAACAAATTTAACTGCCTATAAATTAACGTACAACGCTTTAAAAAAAAAATTCACCTTTAAAAAAAAAACTCGACAGTATCGAAGGGTATTCTTGTCGCTTTATTCGTGGCGTAATTGGCTATAATTGGCACGAGGCCGTTATTTACGAGGAACTTTAACCGCGCCATAAAAGAGGATTATGTTTTTCGCGTAAGTTACGCAATATTTGAGTCAAGGTCAAAATTGATATCGGATTTGCATTCAGTGCGGGAAAATACATCGTCTTAAGAGAACAAAAATGTTTAATGGGAATTTTCGAGATTGCAACAAAAAGTGCAACGCTTTATTATGCTTTTGTTTCACTCAGTGCGAAAATTGTAACGTAATTGTAATTGTAATTGTAAAACGTAAAACTCTCAATTTCACACCTTGTGAAATAAAATTTTGTACGATTCTCGTGCGAAAAAACGTTTTCTTAACTCGTGTGATTGCAACTCTTGCCTTCGGCTCGTGCTGCACACTCACACTCGTCAGAAAAAGTTTTTTCGCACGAGTATCGTAATGTGCTATTATCACCGACCTGCATCGGCAAGACGGTAAATTTTGTTCTTTAAACCGTGAATCTTCGATTCAACGGGTTACAAGCGAGCGTGCAAAATATCTTGGAAAAATGCGTCACTGACGCGAGTTCACGCCAAGTGATTCCGAACAATTGAGTCGAGGAGCCGTGGCGAGTTAATTGTTCGAGTTTCCCGCTGTCCCCGAGTCGCCAGTAAACGTGTGACGAGAATGTAAATTTTCGGGGGTATCCACAGTGAATGAATGAACACGATAATCGCTGTCACTTTTCACCGATGTGTGTGACCCAAACAGCGACAATAGCATTCAGCCTTAAACACCCGAGAATCATTGCTGAACATCGCCGTTGCGCGAACGCGACGCAAATTTGATGACGCACTCTCGAGAATCTTGAATCATCTGGATGACCAAGCAGCTCCACGCGCCGTAATTATTACAGACACAAAAAAATGCGTGGGCTCGCGCTCAACTGCTCCAGCGACGAAAATCCTCCTCTCCATTCAAACGAGGCGATGGCGACATCGCCGATGACAAAAAAAAAATTGCGTAAAGTTGATTGATAAATAACGAAGACTTATAGACGGTCCCGAGAAAGGCCCGGAAATTACTCTCGAGTGCACAATCTCTCAGCCTTCCCGCGTCGCACGCTGAGAACTCGTAAACGAGATAGCGAAGTTTATTACCAGTATTTACAGTATATCTTATCTGTCGACGCGTACAGTAAAATACAGTAGCCGCGTGTGTGTCACTCGATTGCAAAAAATAAAAAAAAACAGCGTTCAGACAATATACAATATTACGTTGAGTGACTGAGCAACTGGTCGGCTCGCCACATTCACTCTCCAGAAAAGGGAGCCTCAAGGGCAGGATCGCTTACAAAAAATCAATTACAAAAAATATCTACGGAATCGAAGAAAAAGGTGCGCCAATTTTTTATTTTTTTAATAAAAAACATTATAACTTTATTAAAAAATTTTCTTTAACGTAAACATTTTTTTTGTCCGGAGGAAAATGTGCCGGCATTGGATGCGCATAGAGAGACTCGTAACAATCAACGCCATTAAATCTCGGTTAGAAATTGCAGCGCGCAGGCCCTCCCGGAGAGTCGGTTCGGGCAGAGCGGCATCCGGTCCGCTGCGTGGACCTTGCCCACGAAGGAGCGTTGTTCGCGCGGCGTCGACCGCCGCTCGACGATACAACGTGTAACCAGATGTGCACACGAATTGTGCACGTAGCTAAGCACACAGCACAACAGGTGCGCGAGAGTGTGCGATACACCAGAGCGAGTCAACCGCACACAAATGAAATCTCCGACTTTGCATAAACCCCGCGGCCGTATCTCCTCCGAGTTCGCGAAACGGGCGCAAGATGCAAAGTCTCTCGCTCGGCGCCGCGAGTTTTCCTTTCGTTCGGAGGCGAGCCGTTCGATTCGCGCGAACGCGACGATAAGACAAAGAGTATCTTTGTCGAGCGAATAATTTTTATTATCTGACGAACGACGCTCTCTCTCCCTCCCTCTCGAGAGAGAAGCGGAGTTCAAGGTCCTCGGGATATTTACCGACACGCCGCACATGCGAGTAACGCGTGTGTATCCCGCCCGATGGAATAATAGAAAAGCGCCCTGGGAATTTCTCACGCACCTCCTCGCGCGGGCTCGTCCGCGGGTTCATTGCCGCCGTCTCTCGGCTCGCAGAGGCGACTGCGGTCTACCATTTACTCGCGCGTTTGCCTCAATTTCGCCATTTCCTGCCGCATGGTGTTTTTTTTATATTTTTTGAAATCCTTAAAAAAAAATGTTAACCCTTCGCGTACGGGATCCTTGTTTAACGAGGGTCTAGAATTTGCCAAGACGAAACCTTTGAACGTTTCGAACAACAAGTTGACGTATTAAAAAAAATCTGTAAAAATTCACACAAGTACCTCTAAGCGTTGTTTTTTTTATAACGCAGAAGAAAATTGATTACAAACATGCGTATAGTTTTTCTGCTCAAAAGAAGGCATGGTTCTTTACTCTCGGCGAAAAATCTCCCGTAGGTGGAGGTTCAAATTAGCTGTAGTAAATGTATTTATTGACAATATTTTACACAATAGGATGCTGGTACATTCGAAAGATTATTTACATTTCATATTCCTATTGCCAATAGGCCATCGACCTCAGTCCTCCAGCCCGGTTTAAACTATCATTCCTTAAAATGCATGTTTGAGTAATACGACGACATTGCTCTGCCGCCTCGAGCCGATATCTCGCGATTAAGCGACAATGAGCCGCTCCCCGGGATACATTTCGAATATACATATATAGCGTTCTCGTTCGCGTTTACGTGCATTCTGCAGCTGTGCGTCGCCGCTGCGCGACTCTACCTACGGCGAGCTTTCCAGAAGAGACTCCTTTGTCCCGAGAACACATATAGCACATACTGCGGTAGTTGTATACATACAGATATACATATATATACATGCATTACATACACGTGGAACAACCGGCTCTTCGAGTTTAGTCTCAGAACGACCGGATATCTCGTTCCTCAGCCGGGCGCTCGGCCGCGAGAGAGCCGGAATCGATTGCCTTCGTCCTCTGCATCGTCCTCGTCGCGCGGAGAGCCCCGGTGTTGCTCGTCCCTTCTCCGCCGGCGAAGAGGCCCGGCCGCGCGCCTCTGCAGCGAGCGTGAAACTCAAACGCGGGGACTCTCAAGCAAGGACGAGAGGAGGACGCCGCACTCGATCAAACAAATCCCATTCGCGGACGGTGCCGCTGTCAGTGGCCCGCGGCAAATCATTTTTCGCACCGAGGGAGAGCGACGAGGACGTCTTGGAAAGTATCGGCTGCCGTGTAAACAGCTCGTTTCTAAACGAGTAAATTTTCACATATCGTGTACGCTATCCTACGGCCGCCCGGTGTTTGCGACACCCGGCGAAGAGATGCGCCGTTAATCACACGGACACATGGGAATTAATTATTCAGAGACACGCGTGCAAAATCGTCCGGGAAACTCATCCACCTGTACGGAGCGTACGTTTCGCTGTTTTTTTTCTTCTTTATTTTTGTTTTTTAATTAACATTATTTTTTTTCCTCATTATTCTCAAACTTTCATATTCAGCATTTGCGAACTCGTGTCGCATGAGGAATTATCGTCGTCTCCCGATCTCGTCGCGTGTCTGTATTATTTTTACGCTCATCCGCGGGGATAGCGCAATTATTTCGAGGTCGCTCGGGCATCGCGCGCGGCGCCGCGCCCCATGTATCATTACAAGTTTTTTTCCCTCCGTCTCGTTTCGCCCCCTTCGAAAAATTCTTCGTGTCGACGGTACGAGACCCGTCGAGAAAATTGCCGCTGCTGGCCCGGTGTCCCTCGCACGGTGTATCAAAACCGCGGC
>JAPYZD010001300.1:0-41399 GCA_030522725.1 Ichneumoninae sp. B BG-2022a
TTGTTCTATAAAAAAAAATTAAAAATCAACGATTACTTAAAAATCTGAAAAAATTCATACGTATTCAGAAAAATAAACGAATCATTTTCATTAAAAAAACAAGTTTTGTTGCCGGGTAATTTGTTAACCAATTAATTATTTGATGAATCTGTTAATAACAATTTGCAATTATTATTATGCAAAATTAATTTCAGTACCTTTAGTATACATGATTTTTTTTAGATTTTTACACCATCGAGAAGTACTTGCAATTTTCTCTTATTGTTGTCAAACTTATGCGAAGTCAGCGCGCAGCGAGACTCCCTCCTTAACTATTCAATGGTGGTCATTTTTTCGAGAAAAAAATGAATTCGGATCGGATGCGAAATTACTGTGCGAAACCGGCTCGAATACGGTTTTTACTCAAAAAAATTAGCACACTTGAGAAAAGTTCATTACAGTTTTCATTACCGACTGCGATATTTAACTTCCACTTAAAAAAAAACAACAGTTTTTATTCAGTAGATTCCTTAGCGCCCGACGTCTGATAAGTAAAGCCTAGCGACGTACTTTCCCATCATTCTGCGAATCAGTAAAATGCTTTCAGTAGCCGAATGTGATTATAGCGAAGCAATTATCACCGTTTACATTGGATTCATATCTTTGATATCACCGCTCTTTTAACCTTCCGTAAAGTCGAATTAGACAATAATCTATGTCTTATTAAAGCTTCTTAAACGTAATGTTGGGATTCTATGCATACGCCAGATCTTTACGAGTCTGAACAAGTTCGCAACGGTCAACGATTTCGCGACGATCTTGTCGTCGAAAAATGTTCGTGAGTCAATAATTGTCCAAACGCCCGCACCTTGTACCAAAAAGAAAATAAAAAAAACAGGTCTTAGTTGCTTCCGATTTAGTGTTTTTCTTTATTATAAGATCACTGCGCATGCGCATGATCGTTTTCTTAGGATGAAATTTTTACCAAAAACGACTGTGCGCATGCGCAGTCACGTTAAAATAACGAAGAACGCGCCAAATCGAAAGCACCAAATCGAGATAACAAAAAACGCTAAACCGAAGGCACCTGCGCAGATTCCCTAGCGTTCGACGTCCGGTAACTGAAGCTATTGGCGCAGCGACGTAGTTTCTTATCGTTCCGCAAATCCGCTATCCAAGTGTGTCTCGCCAGTTGCGGAGAAGCAAGAAGCAAAGAGGTTTATCGCTTGAGGATGGAAGGAACTGTCATCCTCGTGAATTAGAGTATTACTCATTCGTCCCCTCCTGAGAAAAAAAAAAAAAACTTAAAGAACCTGCGAGTGCTCGGTAATTCCGACGCGTAGGCGTTGTATACTAATATCCTCATCTAAAGAACGAACGAACAAAACTAAAAAAGTATCGATCGGCGAAAAGATCGCGATTAACGAAAACAACGAGAGAGAAAAAAAAGATAAATAATTTAGAAAAATGTTTTCGAGCGGACCGAATTACACGAAATTAAAGACGAACCTGCGACTGGCGATAAACAGGTTAAAACTCTTGGAAAAGAAGAAGACCGAGCTGGGACTGAAGGCGAGAAAGGAAATAGCCGATTACATTGCCGGCGGAAAAGTCGAGAGGGCCAAGATAAGAGTCGAACACATTATCAGGGAGGATTACATGGTCGAGGCAATGGAACTTTTGGAGATGTACTGCGATCTCTTGCTCGCGAGATTCGGCCTCATTCAACAGATGAAGTAATTTTCTCCGAGTTATTCCGTCGTTAAGATTATCCGGAAATGACGCGCATATTTTTTGTTTTTTGTTTTTCACAATGCGGTCAATGATCAGAAATGTTGTTATTTAAGGAGGGTCAAGCGCGAGACTCGGAGGTGATAGGCTCGGTGGAGCGCAAGGTGCGGGGCAGGTCGCGTGCGAATGAGAGGTCCGCTGTGCGGCCTCTCACTCGCACGCACCAAACGTGCCAAGATAAAGCTGTAAAGTTCCATGTAATTGCTTATTATTAACTAACGGTGAAGAACAAGTGTCTACATTTTTATACAGAGCTTCCTGATAATATTCTTTACAGTTTTCAATTATTTGTTTGCAACGTTTCCGCATGAAACTTCCCTAGAAACATTAAAATCCGTCGCTTATTTTCAATCTGCCATACGAATCAATGTTAAATGGTTGAAATTAAGAAAAAAAATTTCTCGAAAACAGTGAAGACGAACGCCTCCAAACTTTGTAGTTACACTTAGACCGTTCACATCAATGCGTACAAAAAAAATCAGCATACTTTTTTTGATGACGTAACGCTCGACCCTCCTTAACTGCGGCTGTGTCACGAGTAGCCGCAGTTAAATAACATTATATGCGTCGTTAGCTCGATAAATTGATTAATTACACATGTTTTCAGAAATTTGGACGAAGGCCTGGCCGAGGCGATATCCACGATTATCTGGGCGGCTCCGAGGATTCAGACGGACGTCCAGGAGATGAAAGTCATAGCGGATATTTTGACGTCAAAGTACGGGAAACAGTACACGGACGCGTGCAGGGAGGAGGCTGTGCAAAGCATATCCGAAAAGCTGAAACACAAACTGGGCGTTCAGTCGCCGTCCAAACTATTGGTCGAGAAGTATCTCATAGAGATAGCCAAGAATTACAATGTGGAGTACGAGCCGGATCCTCAGGTGATGGCGGATGGACAGGACGCCGTGCTGATAGACATGGGAGGAAGCGGCGGAGATCTGCCGAATAATTTTGATCTGGCCAGCGGTGGAGCTCCTCAACCTCTGGGGTTCATCGGATTTCCGCAGCCTCCTCTTCTGCCTGACTCCACGTCCAATATGAATGTGATGGTAATTTCTTTTTACTCATTAAAGTTGATCATATTTTTATGTCCTCCGTGGAACAATTTTAACATTGCGATACAAGTGAAACTGATTCTACAAATTATTTTACTGAGCTGCATACTTGTGATTGTTTTTACGATCATTTGTCTATAATTGTTCATCGGACGCTCGATTTTTCACAGTTCGAAACTATTTGTTTGCCCGAATAGAAGAATTTTAGCATTGCAGTGGGAGTAAAAATGATTCTTCAAATTCTTCCACTTACATGTTATACGATCTTCCATACGATCGTTTGTCTATAATTTTCTATTGGGCACCCGATTTTTTGAAATTCTCGATGGAACAATTTTAGCATTACAATACAAGTAAAAATTATTCCACAAATTACTCCACCGAGCTTCTTGATATATAATTGTCTGTACGGTTGTTTGTCTATAATTTATAATCGGGCGTTCGATTTTTCGAAACTCAAAATTATTCGTATGTCTCGATAAAAAATAAAAATGTTAGCATCGCAATACAGTAGAAGAACCCCGTTTATCGGAGGTAATGTGGGGTGAGCGTACGACGGATAAGTGAAATCGCGGATAACACGGATAGCATACTCTAAAGTAGCAGTTACGGATTACGCCGCGAGCGGGCATTGCAGCTTTATCCGTTTTATGCGAGTTTTCGGTATTATCCGAGCCAACACCTCGGTCGACGCGGAGGGCTCGAATGATCTAGCTGAATCAAATAACGCGGAAAGTCGGTTGATCGAAGGCCGGATAAACGTGTAAAAGTACACTGATAAAAAAATACGGTTGATTCAACTAAAGATTCGGCCAGGAACGTTCAAATACATATTTTGTTGATACAGGCAAAACATTTGTTAGTTTTTTAAAAAATGTTAATTATTTCACCAAAATATTTTTGAGGCATTAACATTTTTTGTTCGACCGACAAAATATTTATTTGAACGTCCTTGTCCAAACCTTGACTTGATTAAATCTGTTTTTTTTTGTCGTTGTGACTACAAATGATTATACTGAACTGATCGTCCGTACAATCGTTCGTCTATAATTTTCAATCGGACGCTCGATTTTTTAAAGTTGAAAGCTATTTTTCATGTACAGGGCCCTGACAAGGGCAATAATTTTTAAAAATAAAGATAAATAAATAAAATAATATAAATAAATAATTGGGTAAAAATAAGCTATTTTTCATGTGCAGGGTCTTGACAAGGGCAATCATTTTTAAAAATAAAGATAAATAAATAAATAAGTGGGTAAAAATAAGCTATTTTTCATGTGCAGGTTCCTGACAAGGGTAATCAGCCTCTGGGCTTCGTTTCGCCGGGAGCGACGCCCTCGTCCACTCAGAAAGACCAGAACGTACCGTTCAATCCCGCCGCATTTTCGTACAACATCCCTCTCGACAACGCTAACGCGAACAAGGAGGAAGATTTGCCGCCTCCTTACTGTTCCTTCCCGCCGGATCTCAACAAGCAGGTAACGTATTTACTTTTTTTTTTTATTTCCCAATCGCCTTTACATGCGAATTTGGTCGTTCAACGATATTAATTATTACGTCGACAGTCCGAACAGAAGCCAAAGCCCCAGCCGAGATCGAAGATACCCATGAACGACTTTCAACTACCCGATTTGCCGGCGGTGCCGACCGACAACGATTCAGCTCGCAACACGGGCGAAAACGACGACATAGATTTCGACGATCTAATGAAGCGTTTCGAGGATCTCAAGAAGCGAAAGTAACGCCGCCGATAGTCGAACATGCTATACCCCCAATGCTTTTTTTTATAACGAACCGAAACGCCTAGAGGTAAAGAAACAAATACTATTATATTCCCATATTTTACGGCTCGGATATGTAAACGAAGTCGCGTATTCGGCGCTGAAGCGCTTCCGAGATTATTTTTCTTTGAACCGCCTGATAAACGAGTGTCCGCGGGCGCCTCGGCAGTGCGCGAGCGAAGACACATAGAAGCTCCAATCTAACGGATATTATAATAATTAATGTATATAAAACTATGTACAGAAACGATAAGAGTTCGAAAACTATCGAACGTTTTTTCTTTTAATTTTTCGTTCGTTGTCTTTTTCTTTCAATTCCAAGTAACGATATCTTGCTTGTAACTTTCTCAACGCAATAAATATTAACTACGTTGTCATTGATACTCGCGTATTGTCAGTAGCTACGATTTATTTATTGACGAACTACGGGACAGACAGGAGTTATTTGATCTACGGTTTTTGTCTTAACGAATTAATCGAGATTGTCAACAAGTCAGCCCAGTCGTTCCAGCGCGATTTCAAATCTTTCTCATTTGCCTTCGTGCGGCTATTGATCGTCCCAATCCTCGCATCTCTAGAACATAAAACTTTACGCTCAAATGACGAGGTGAATACTCGACCGGTTCGTCTTCATCCGATCAATGATTGTTCACCTCTCTTCCCTTTTCCGCGAAACAGGACATGAGGTTTTTCGAGAAAGCGCACTTCTCGCGATTGTTCGAGTCGGAGTCGAGATAGCGATAGCACTCGCCGATCGATTCCGTTATGAAATCTCGAACCATCGGATCCTGCACGCCTCGAGTCATCATTTCCATTATCGAGTTTCGCTGAGGAAAGCCCCGCTGATCGACCAAGTTTAATTCATCGAAGAAACATTGCGTTGCGCACTGCCGACAAATCAAACGTCAATCACAATATGATTTACTACACTCGGTGCGAAAGTGGCAGTTTAACGCACGCGTGCGTAAAATCCCCATTTTTGCACCTTGTGAAGTAAAATTTGGTACGACAGTCGTGCGTAAAACGTTTTCTTAACTCGTGTGATTGCCGCCGGCACGTGCTGGAAACTCACACGCGTAAGTAAAAGTTTTATCACACTAGAATCGTAAATTACTATTATATCACTCGATGGGAAATAGCGATTTTGCGCACGCTTTGCATACGTAAAACCTACGTTTTCACACCTTGTAAAGTAAAATTTGGTACGATATTAGTGCATGAAACTTTTTCGGAACTCGAGTGATTGCAGTACTCGTTAGAAAAAGTTTTATCGCCCTAGTATCGTAATGTTCTATTATATAACTCGGTGCGAAAATTTCAGTTTTACGAACACTTCGTAAAACATTTCACGCACATGCGTAAAAACCCATTTTTCACACCTTGTAAAATAAAATTTGTTACGATACTTGCGCGAAAAACTTTTTCTTAACACTTTGGATTGCAACACTTGCCGTCGGTTCATGCTGCAAATTCACGCTCGTCAGAAAAAGTTTGATCGCACTAGTATCTTAAATCACTAACTCTGCCCTCAGGAAATGAACGGAAAAGTGGACTTTCGAATTTCAGCACCTCCGTGCGAGATCGCCGATCGCCGTTGTCGTTTTCGTGATTTTGCGATTGCATTCCGTTGCGATAGTTTCGATTATCGTTCGAACCGGACATGCCTCGATCGCTCGACGACGTGTAATTCGAGGTATTCCAAAAGTACGGACGATTGCCCGATGAATCCTGCTTGCGTCGGTCGCTTCTTCTGTTGTCTCTGAAAATATCAAGAGTGCACGAATTACCACCGTCGGTAACGAAGACCGTGGTGAATTAAGGTAAATAGTACTAGCAGACAGCCTGAGCCCGCGTGAGTTCAGAGAGAATTGAGAGAAAATTGCGAACACTTCTCGACGGGATAAAAATCTGAAAAAATCAAGCATATGGAAGGTGCTGAAAAGATTGATTAAGCATAATAATAATTCCAAAACGTTATTAACAAATGAATGAAAAAAAATTGTTGAACAAATCCCCCGGCAACTTAACTTTTTGTTAATATAAAAACAATTTGTTAATCTTTTTGAACACGTACGAATTTTTTCAGAATTTTGTGTAATTTTTTAAAATTACGCTTTTTTATTGACTAAAAACGCGTTTTTTAAAAATTACACGAAATTCTGAAAAAATTCATACGTATTCAGAAAAATTTACAAATCGTTTTCATAAAAAAAAAGTTAGGTTGCCGGGTGATTTGTTGGGATTTTTTTTTCGTTAATTTGTTGATAACATTTTGGAATTATTATTATGCAAAATTAATCTTCTTAGTACCTTTAGTACACATGATTTTTTCCAGATTTTTCCACCATCGAGAAGTACTTACAATTTTCTCTTACTGTTGTCGAACTTATGCTAAGTCAGCGCGCAGCGAGACTCCCTCCTTAATCCGACCAGCCTTACCCGTTATTGCCGTTGGACGATTGACCGTAAGTTCCACCATTCCTCGAATAATTACCGCCCGATCTCTTGCTGTTGCCGAAAAACATTTCCTCATCGAAGCTACCGTTCGACGAGTCCTCGTCCGAGCTACCGTTCTCGCTCGACATAGCGCTGTAATCGTTGCCATTCTTGTTCTCATTTCCAGGGTGTTTCTTACGGCACGTTTGCATAATTTTGTGCAACTGATCGTTCGACTGCCGATTACCGGAACGACATCTCAGAGACTGCAGGAAACAAAACAAACCACCAAAATAAATAAACAAACCAGGCCCTTCTCTCCCAAGAGGACGGCGAAAATTTGTGACCGCATCTGTCGTACCTCGCCGTAGTTCACCAGCATGCAGAGAAGAGCCCAACAGTAAATGCAGGACGCGAGGATGCTCATGGTTGATCGCAGATTATACTAATTCACCGCACGAGCGCATTCTCATTTATAGAATGCGATGAGCAATTATTAATTCGTTAACATTGATATGTCCAGAAATAATTATATTTTTCCTCTCAACGAGAGCGACAGTATAAGTGCCGTTGGCATTGTTACGTTCGAGCGCACAATGCGCGAGCGGAGATGCGCTCGACTTGGTAACCTTTTTTTTTTCTTCATTCCAATGCCGACCGATAAATCTGTCTCGTCAGAAGTTTTAATTAGTCATTCTCCATTGAAATCGGCAGCGAGATCAGTGGAGCTCGCAAACTCGGTCGATTTGCTCCGTGTGCCAACCACTTTGGGTAAATAACAGGTAAAAGTGGAGCACGACTTTCGTATATACGTATCGAATATATTAAGGACAAACAAAAAGTGTCCTATTAAGTAACAACGGGGCAGATCTGTCGGAGCGATTTTGTCGATAGAGGGGAAACAATAGAAAGTTCGATCGGAGAGAGTCTTTTGATACGCAAAGTATTCGATCCTCGATCGAGAATAGTCTGATTTATGTCCTCCCAAAGCGAGCAGGATGCGCGCCAGCCGTCTCGTGAGTGCTTTTTTGTTCGACGATTTTTTTCTTAACTCTTCGATTTGTGTAAAAATTTTTAACTCCATCATATTTTCTTTTCTCGTCCAGTTGATATTGGCTTTCGTCTCGATAGTCGAGACAACAGCGGATTATCCTGCGAACGGACAGATTCATCTTGGGTCTTCTTCGTTGCGCTATCCAGCGAAACCGGCGGCCATGCTGGACGACGAAGAACCACGTGACCGACGGCCGTACGATTCGCCGGACGAGCTTCAAGAGAGGATGACTGGGAGTCGTCGTTATCGTCACAAAAAAATGCATCGCTGGTCGGATCCGATTCGGTACAAGAAGCCGGCTCGTCCCGGCGGACCGAAGAGGCGAAGTAGACCGAAAAAAATGCATTCCTCCGTTACTCGGCCGATAAAAGGTCGCGCGAGGAATCCGCAATATCCGCAGAGACCATTGAGATATCTTGAGCCGCCTGAATCGCTCAAGAGCACGTACGAGCTTTACTCGCCGAGGGAAATACCTCTGGCCGACGAACCGGTCAGCGCAGAGCCTGCTCCGGCTACAGATAGTCCTGAAAATCATAGATCGCACGCCGAAGGTGACGAGGAAGATGAGGACATCGATCGTCCGACTTATATCAGAGACCACGCTCCAGAACAGCAAGCGGGCGCGACCGGTGACATCGAGACGAACGACGCGGCGGAAACGAGTCGCGAGACATCGGACTCGCTGCCGGAGTCCCCGAAAGACAGGATAGAGTTTCACATACAGGGTCACGAGGGTCCGGAGACTTACATATTCGGCTACGACACAGGACTCGGGTACGGCGTCTCGCTGAATTATTTTTTACTCAGTCATGTATTTATATTTATTTTTAATGATAATAAAGTTCATGTTGATTAGACACTGACGGATACTCACGGTACTCACAGATACGCACACGGATACTCACAGATGCCCACACGGTACTCACAGTACACACGCGGATACGCACAGATGCCCACACGGTACTCACAGTACACACGCGGATACGCACAGATGCCCACACGGTACTTACAGTACGCACGCGGCACGTACAGATACCCACACGAATACGCACAGATACTCCCAAGAATACTCACAAATACTCCCAAGAATACTTACAAATACTCCCAAGAATACTCACAAATACTCCCAAGAATACTCACAAATACTCCCAAGAATACTCACAAATACCCCCAAGAATACTCATAAATACTCCCAAGAATACTCACAAATACTCCCAAGAATACTCACAAATACTCCCAAGAATACTCACAAATACTCCCAAGAATACTCACAAATACTCCTAAGAATACTCACAGATACTCACGCGGTACGCACAGATGCGCACGCGGATACTCGCAGGTACGCACAGGTACTCATGGGTAATCACATGGTACTCACACGGTTAGTCACAGATACGCACGCGGATATTCACAGGCACTCATGAATGCTCACATGATACTCGTGAATGCTCAAATGGTACTCATGAATGCTCACATGGTACTCATGAATGCTCACGTGATACTCATGAATACTCACATGGGACTCATGAATACTCACATGGTACTCATGAACACTCACATGGTACTCACGCATACGCACACGGGTACTCAAAGATACTCACAGATACCCACACGAATACTCACAGATACTCACAGGTATTAACAGTTACTCACAGATACTCACAGGTATTAACAGTTACTCACAGACACTCACAGAAACTTACAGGCAATCACACAGACACTGCGACATGCGAGTTAACATAACCACTAGTTTATTTATACATTGTTATGAGAGAAGATAAGCGAAGATTGTTTTCATTTTTCGAACAGGAACAACAGACAGTACAGACTGGAGGAGCGTCACGAGGACGGCTCGGTAACGGGACACTACGGTTACGTAGATGCTAGAGGAAAGCTACGGAAAGTCCGCTACAAAGCGAGTCCGACTCAGGGATACGTCGAGAAACTCGATCACCCGAACGAGCAAGAAGCATGAGCGCGGGAGTGTATCGATAATTCGATACGCTATCGGTAATAGAATATTCGTTTTTGTACTCGTCACAATGTGCTATACTAATGTTACTTCGATCGTAGATCTCGTCCAGACTCCGTTGAAGAAAATAAAATCTTTTGATAACTTGTGGGATTAATTGGCTGTTTATTCAACAATAACAATCGCTATGGATACGAAAAAGAGTTTAAACACAAAAAAATAATAATAATTAAAAAAACATTCGTTAAAAATCTTATGTGATAATACCAAGTAGATATATATATACATACACATACACACATATATATATATATACATACATATATATATATATATATTTTAGGGTGAAGGCACCGACGAACGAGCCTGTCTGATGACCAGTGAATGATCGCTTCCGAACAATTCATTATTTACCGAACACACTCACTTTTAAAAATTCTTTTTATAGGTATTATTAAAATATATATTATAGTGAAACTTTTTTAGTTTGACAGGCTCAAGTGGAGTTTTTAGTACACACTAGAAGAACATATGTTAATGCGTTGGAAAATGATGGTGTAATTTACGAAAAGCGATGATTCACTGACAATGGATCGTCTCGACGATGCTTGCACTCAAGTTTTATCCGTTACCAATCTAGATGCAGAAAATATTAAAAGTCGAATCGCTTTCAGGCTTAAAAGTAAGTCATGTTTTTGTGTGTTGGTTGTTTTTTTTGTCTTGTATTTCGAACCGTTATCGGCTCTCGTTCCGACAGTCACTTATCAGAATATATTCACTGTATACATTTATACCGTAATTTCCATTTACAGATTTTTGTTTACAAACATTTACGGTTTTGTTTTATTCCCTTCGCTTTTTTTTCGTCTTTCTTTTTTTATCTCTCTTTCGTTTTTCATCGTCAGATGAGGCTGATGAATAATATATTCGTCACTTACTTAGCTTTCTTCGTGTCAGCCGCGCCGTACGACGAACTTTTGCTTATCTCGGACATTCCAATTGTTTTGTGCATCATCAGGAAAACTGTAAACGCAGATATAATTGCAATGACATGGTTGTAAAATAGAGAGTCACGGTTATTGAACTCCCAGCGAATGAGGGACAGAAGAGAACAAAAAATGGCTTACATAAAAGTATGATGACCACGCCGATCGAGAAGTACACCGTGGATCCCGATAGAAACAGGTTGACGATATAATACAGCATCGGAACGAGCACGACGATCGCCCAGAACACGGTGTTTATTAGAGAGTAATATCGTCGCTCGAGTTTCATCGATTCGGTTCGCGGAACACCGCTCGTCGCGAAGAAATCACCCGTCTGCATGAAACTCTCGGCCATGCGATCCTGCGAGCCACAAATAAACTATTAGTCAAACTCGACCGGAAATCCGTTTAAGGATGCTTCACACATTCTCAACCAAAAATTTAATTCGATGAAAATGTCAGTACTTCGCGATATGCCAACAAATGTATTTAAAAATGTGTCGTATTAATTACGTGAAAACCTTTGATTTTGCATAATCGTGATGCCAAAAAGTTGTTAACAAGTTATAAAAAAAAACTTTTCTTAAAACATAAAAAAACTTGTATGTTCTCATTTTCAATAAATTCCTTGAGCTTTTAGAGTTCATATAAATATTTCAAATTTTTTTTTCAGACTTTGAGAAATCTGTATAAAAGCACGAATTTCGGATATTTTTCCGTATGACGATTCCACAGTTCGTACAAAAAGTTTCGAGGCGATTGCACTAACAGTTCCGTAGTTATGGCTTTGAAAAAAAATTTACGGATAATTAAAAAATGCAAAAAAATGTATGCGGTTTCTAGAAAATCAACGAATTCATTTGAAAAGAGAAAAAAAAGGTTTACTGATGACTTGTTGAACCATTTTTTTTAGCTTTTTAAATATTTTTTTTAGGCTTTTTTTGCAATTATAATAACTTTTTGACATAATTATTATGCAAAATGAATGTTCTTGGCACCTTTAATACAGTTGATTTTTTTCAGATTTTTATACGATTACGAAATGGTCAAATTCTCACTGAATCTAATTTTTGGCTGGGAATGTACGTGTGATGCATGCATAATCGACGACCGATAACACTATCAAGCCCGATATACCTTTTGTTGATAGACCCTGTGCAGCCATTCGGCAGCGGCTTTCTCGCCGTCCGGCACCTCGGATAGAGGAATTCTTTGGAAATACATGTGAGCCTCGACTTTCTTGCCGTAAAGAAGATTCGTCATCGTAGGCTTGACGGGCTCGTTTGGCTTGAACGCCAACTGAATATTGTATATAGCTTCGACTTTGCCCCTCATGTGCGGAATACTAGCCGTAAATCCTTTTGTGCGTGGGGTCAAGTGATGATTGAGCACCGGCAATCCCTTTTCCTTAGCGAACTTTTGACTCGCCACGTGTTTCTCGGGAGTGAAACGGGTACCCTCGGCGTAGAGTAAGAGCTGCAAAAACGTTGATTGGTCGATCGAAATCGTAAGTGAGAAAAAGCTCCGGCGGTCGCCGCGAGCTGAAGAAAATATTCTCTCACTCACCCACATCGTGTCCGGATAACTCGCCAATTCTCTAATCTGCTCGCCGATCGTCTCCTTGTCCTTCTCCCAACTTCTCTCGAGAAACACACTCTCGGCGAACTTCCACGCCCATCCTAGAGTAGGTATGTATTGTATTGACTTTTTCGCGTAAGCTTTGCAATTCTGTAAAATCCAACGTACACGACCTTGATTAGTCTCCGATTAATGGAATACGATTACTTTTTTTCTCGTAAAAAAAAACATCAATAATTACGAAATCGACTAACCCCTAACATTCTTATCCGATCGCAGAACATCCACCCCATCAACCAGTCTATCTCGTAACTGTGATTCATCAACAGATATCCGTGCTCGTTCCCGTAGTACTTGTCGAATTCTTCCTTGTTTACGTACACCACGACGTCCGTTCCCGACCACCACTCGGCCATGAATACTAACTCTGAAAAACAATTTAATGGAAGATTGTAGAAAAATTAAAAACCAAATGAACCATAAATTCGTTCTCGAATATATTCCATAGACTACGAAAATTAATTAGTTTTAGAACTCACGACAGTAGAACGAGTAACACAGGTAATAATTGATCTTCCGATAGAGATATTTGGAGAAGGGTCTCAGTCCCAGATACAATATGCACTGGAATAGATTTATTATTAATCCGGAGGTGAAGAACGTGATGGCGAACATGAGGTGAACCACCGAGGACTGTTTGAGCGATGTTAGGAACCCCATTTTAATATCCCTAAGTCGCTCTTCCGTGTGTGCGTTTCGAACGTGGCGATTGTTCTTTCTTGTACCTGCGAAACAGAAAGAAATTCGATTTCACATTTATATCTCATATAAATTTTTGAGAGAACAGATATCTCTGCATTATTTTTCGTTCGAGTCCTGGTGAGCCTGCAGTTATTAAAACTATAAATCGAAAGTAAAAAACAAAGTAAAACAAAATAAATCAAAGTAACAAATTGTGGTATAAATTGTGATACACAGCACGCACTGGTCAGGGCGGATGAATTTTTAATAGTCTCTTTACAATGTCAATTGTGGAGTGCTAATTACACTATGTTGCAAAAAATTTAATAGACTATATTATATATTTTCTGTAAACAGATTTTTCCCATTGAAAGAAATAAACAAATAAATAAATTCATAAATCAATCAAAATAAAAAAGATTTTTTTTTTATTTGTCCCGGATCCCAATATAGCATGCAAAATATATTTTATATCAAGTAATATAAATAAAAATAGTAATAACAACGCTCTGATAAAGATCGAACGGCTGGACTTCACAGAAAAAACTTTGTGACTATTTTGGAACTGTGTCTGCGTAGTTACAAGTCGGGTGAGTCGTATTTGTTCATGTCTGGAGCATCAGAATACTTGTAGAGTATTCCATACCATTTCAAGATTAGGAACTCGTAAAATCTTTGTCATTAATTCATTAGTTCGTCTGCACAGTTCAATGTGTATTTTTTCGTTTCCAGAGCATTGGAATTCCCGCAGCGTTGTCCATACTTATACACGATCGGCGATCCGAAACGACGCGAGTAAGTACTTATTGACCTTTGGACGCTTTCTGCTCGTTCGAAGTGTTAATCATATCTAGGTCATAGTCCATGGAGCGTTGACAAACCTTGAAACTCGTTTCACATATACGCATTCAATTAACTTTCTCCCTCGATTTTTCTTTTTACATAATATTTTTTAGAGCCAGAAAGGTCGTTTTAACATTCAACGTTTTGCCAAAGCTGTCTCGTAATCGGACAATTGTTATCCGTGCCAATTAAAAAAAAAAAACAACACGTCATCCATCATTAGCGAGATGATTACGAAGGTCAATTGATTGTTACATAATTTACGATTTTATTTTTTAATTCCTTATCGTACGATTCGACGATGACAAATTTGCCTCTTATCGAATGCACGGACGTCTTGCGGAGAATATATATCTTTGGCTGCATAACACAAGCATCTTCGACTACGGTACGCGCCGGAGATAAGCGAGCATAAATTGTATTTATAATCTTTTCAATGGGACGAATCAGTCGATGTTTGGTCTGCATCGTTAATCATGCGGCGCGTTGTCCGTGCGATTGTTTAGGCATGACACACGCTTCAGAGCTGAGTGCAATGAAATAAATAATCGCTATTTCGGGTCTGCGAATGAGAGAAAAAAGAAAAAACTTTATGTAGGTCAACTGGAAAACCAAGAAATCGGCATAGCTTTTGGAGCGTCCGACGGATTATTATCATTTTTTTTTTTAAATCTTTTCATCGAAACTTCACGCGATAGCATTCGCGATGTTGAAACACAAAAGCGGATATGTCGTAAGGTAACGCGACTATTGTGTTCGGGCTGGAGTGCGTAGAAGAGCGGCGTTGACGACTTTGAATATTATTATGCCAGCCCAGTGCATGTTTTTTTTTCATACATAAAACATAGAAATAGATAGTGAGAGAGGGAGAGGGAGGGAGAGAGAGAGAGAGACAGAGACGTAACGTTAACACAACTCACCTAGTGTTGCATTGTGTCGTGTTGCCGAGGGCGATTTATTGAAACATGACTGTGAAATAAAAAGTTCGAAAGGTTTTTCTTATTGTTTTATTTGTTTTTTTTGTTGTAATATATATTTTGTCACCGGTGAGAAAATGGCTTTGCGCGCACTGGCGTTCGAAAGATTTGTTAAATGAAAAATGAGAAATACAAAAGTCGATCTTCGTCAAGTCCTCAGCAGTTCGAAGTGCGGACTGGGGTAAAAGCCGAAAACCGGAGAGTTACGCGAGAGTTCAACAATATACACACACATACACACGGACACAGAAGCAAGCCACGTTCGGAATTTGTTATCAGCGCCACTGACGCAAGTTCGTCGAAGTTTTCTTCATTCACATCGGCCTGTCCGCGGGTCTCGAAGGTTCAACTTCGAATAGTATAATTGTTTTGTGAATTGCAAAGCTTCTTCGCCTCGGTTCTTTTTTCCCATTGGTTGGGTTTGTTGAGGGCGATTTATTGATACTTGACTGTGACATAAAAAGTTCGAAAGGTTTTTCTTATCGTTTTATTTTGTTAAGTCATTATGTATTTGTCACCGGTGAGAATTTGCGCACACTGGCGTTCGATCAGTTTGTTATTATTATTATTATTATGATTGTGTCGGGCTGAAAAGTTTGTTAAATCTAAAATAATGAATAATGATTTTTATATATTATATACTGTTACACATGGTACAAGTTACATCTGTGACATTTTATCTGATCTGTAAAAATTGCAAATGTAAAAGGGTTAGTCCTGTAAATAAATAAATTAATTAAAAAAACGAATGAGAAATACTAAAGGCGATTTTCGTCATGCCCTGAGCAAGTTCAAAGCGCGGACTGGCGTAAATGCCGAAAACAATATACACACCCATAGACACATAGAAGCAATCCACGTTCGGAATTGATTGTCAGCGCCACCGACGGAAGTTCGTCAAAGTCGTAATTTTCATTCGCATCGGCCCATCTGCGGGTCGCGAAGGATCAACTTCGGATAGTATAATTATTACTTTGAGGATTGCGAAGCGTCTTCACCTCCGTTCTTTTTCTTGCATTATGTCGCGTCAACGAGGGCAATTTATTAGGTCCGTTCGATTTCAGAGAAAGATGGAGCAGAGTGCTCGATTTTACGTGGAAGGTATACCTATATATGCAATAAACACAAATATACTTTCCACATAAAATAGAGCGCTCTGCTCCAGCGTACTCTGAAAACGAACAGACCTATTATACATGACTGGGAAATAAAAAGTTCGAAACATTTTTCTTAGTATTTTATTTTTTAAATACAAATTTTCTCACCGATGAGAATGGTTTTGCGCGCACTCGCGTTTGAAAAGTTTGATAAATGAAAAATGACAAATACAAAAGTCGATCTTCGTCAAGTCCTCGGCAGTTCTTCTATCCTTTATCTAACCTGGCTATCGCCACCTATGGACGGCATGTGCCACTTCGTACCCATGGGAATAATATTTTCTTAACTTTTTAATATTATTGTTATTATTTATTTATTTATCAATGAGATGAACCTTTTTAAAAAAAAGGTATAGTCTATTTCGCACCCCTAGAACAACAGTGTAACATCTCTTATGGGATTGCCATATAAGTTGTTACACTGTTGTTCTAAGGATACGATTTGATTTACCGAATATAATGATAATAATTTATAATTATTTTTTAAAACAGATTTTTTAGCGTACATCTTGTTTAAATTTTGTTCTGTCTTGTTTCCTTTTTAACATTTTAAAATTGAATGTTAAGCATTAACATTATTCCTGTCCTCGGGAGTTCGAAGTGCAGCTGGGATAAAAGCTAAAAACAATATACACACACACACACAGAGAAGCAATCCACGTTCGGAATTGACTGTCAGCGCCACTGACGTACGTTCCTCAAAGTCGTCACCTTTATTCACATCGGCCCATCGGCCCATCCGCGGGTGTCTCGAAGGATTAACTTCGGATAGTACAATCACTTCGGCGATTGCGAAGCTTCTTCACCTGCGTTTTCTGTTGCATTTTTATGCCCCGGATGCACGTCCGTCGAACGGCAGAGACTCACGTTTTCCGTGGCATTCCGCGACGTCGTGGATACATATGTTTTTTTTTAGAAACGCACAGATCAAACTCAATCATCGATTTAATCGCATATGCACGAAACCGTCACGCGAGGAGGAGAGAAAGAATTCTCGAGTTGCTTGCCGCCATTTCTGGGCCGGATAACCGAGAGTGCCGGCACTTGTCCCGGAAGCCGGACTGTCTCAGCGAGATTTACTTTGCGAACATCTCGCTGCGGTCAGGTGTGCACAAGTGCCAGTCGCGCCGCTCGCCGAGAGACTTTATTTCAAAACTACATCCGGACACACGAGTGCGCGACGAAAGGCGAGCTTCACGAGACATCGAAATTCGCCGCCGAGCAAAACTCGAGTACGCTCTCTCTCTCGTCTCGCTCGAACGAGAATGTGCAATCTCCGTAGTTCCGCTCCTCCTGCGATAGTATTGTAGAACAATAAAAAAAGAGGAAAAAAAAAATTTGTTGCGGCCTCCGTGATGAAAATAAATATGGCAGTGTGTATTTAGGAACGCGCCTCGTACATGTTCACCAATCGCCGCTCGCTCTGACACACCCTTCAAGTGTTCGTTTTTTTTTTTCGAACCCAAAGGGGACAAAAAATAGACGGTCAACAATAACTATCAACATTGAGTGAATTTTATCGAAAATATACCAACAAACATAGACGGAAAAAAAATCACGAAAATCTATTCTCAGTTTTACATTGTTGATAAATTTTATTTCCTTTCGTTGCTACTTTGCGCGCACACACATCGACGATATAGCGGTCCTCGCCGAGCTTAAATACCATGGTGAGTCATTTACCCCGAATACCGTGTCCAAATTTTGTTTGACTTGCTTTGCGCGTTCGAACGAAATGACAAGTTCGTCGAACGATTAAGGACGATCGTGCGATCGTCTCGGCGACAATCTTCTCGCTGTTGTAACCTCTCAAAAGTCACCCGAGCTCTTTCGAGCCAGACCGATTCTTCGCCTAACCCGGAAGGTCTCAAACGTCAAAATGGTGAACGCGACGCAGAGGGTTCCGTCGATTCGCTTCCTAAACTGATCGGTCGACCTCGGCACTTGTCGCGAATTCATTTTCTTTGGCCACGGATTCGGTTTTTTTACCCTATTCTCCGTTCTCGTAATTTTTTTTTCAGACCGAACAACAGATGGACTGCGCTCTGGATCTCATGCGAAGGCTGCCACCTCAGCAAATAGAGAAAAATCTGAGCGACCTCATCGACCTCGTGCCGTCTCTCTGCGAGGACTTGCTGTCCTCCGTCGACCAACCGCTCAAAATCGCCAAGGACAAGGAGTCCGGCAAAGACTATCTTCTGTGCGACTACAATCGGGATGGCGACTCGTACAGGTCAGTCGATTCGCCGGCGAATCGCGATTGCCGTAGACGCAAGCCCGATGATGTCTGCGAGAGACTTAATTTCGGCGAGTCGTAACAGCTTGGCTTTTTGCACCGGAGAAACTTTGCTCAGAGAAATTTGCTTCGAACATAAAATTTGACGAGTAAACCACTTGTTTTGTTTCCTTTCTGAAGCGGTGTATTGGACGGACAGTAGCGAAAGATGAGATTTGATGTTGTGTACTGGTGCGTTGGTCTAGTGGTTAGCGTGCTCGCCTGTAAACGAGAGCTGGTCTAGGGTTCAAATCCTGACCATCGTTTCGTCGAGAATCAAAAATATGGGCGGGTCAAGGTTCAAATCATATACTTGAATCACACGTGTATTTTCAAGTGTGCGCCACAAATATATAGCTGCAATCCATGTTTGCATTCTCGGGCGAGTTCGCTGGGCAAATAAAATTCAATGGGTGCAACATTTTTTTTTATTCCTAAAGCTGATGAAGATTTGGCTGAGATGAAATTTGATGTGGTGCGGATATCTCTGGAGTTATTCCTGTGGGGTAAAAATGGTTTTTAAAATTTTGATCATCAATGCTGAAGTAGGAATTAAGGTAAATGTTCCAGTGAACGGAGTTGCATGCGCGGGACTGAAACTGCTCCCTTAGGTCCGCAGCCACTGGTACTTTTAACTTACTATCTATTCTGTAAAAAAAAATCATTCTCATGAAGTTCAGTTAGAAAATAAAATTCAACAATAGAACCCTTTTTTTCGTAAAGCAGTGCATTGGGACCTGCCAAAAATGGAATTTAAAGTAATGTGGATATCGTCAGGGTCATTCCTACACTGCAGCCGTATCAACGAAAAAAAAGAAAAAATATTGCTCTTTTTTATTTCGTCCATTAATGCTAAACAGGAATTTATTTATTTATTTATTTATTTATTTGTTTATTTATTTTATTTACGGGACAAGCCCTTTTACATTTTTATAATATTTCACAGTTCAGATAAAATTTCATATTTCGTGTAACGTGTGTAACAGTATAGGCATCTATTCTGTAAAAAAAATAATGTTTTAAATAATTATTAATATATTAAGTATCTTAAGGATGGCGCTGAGTAAATTAAAAATGGTTCTGAAGTGTCCAACAAATAACGTGCCACGAATTGTTTTCAGATCTCCTTGGAGCAACACGTACGACCCTCCCCTGGAAGACGGATCCATGCCTTCCGAGAAGCTGAGAAAGCTGGAGATAGACGCGAATCACGCGTTCGACCAATATCGCGAATTGTACTTTGAAGGGGGCGTTTCGTCCGTTTACCTGTGGGACTTGGATCACGGTTTCGCCGGTGTTATATTAATCAAGAAGGCCGGCGACGGATCGAAAAAGATCAAGGGCTGCTGGGACTCGATACACGTTGTCGAGGTCCAGGAGAGATCCACCGGGCGTGCCGCGCATTACAAACTCACGTCGACGGCGATGTTGTGGCTTCAAACGAACAAGCATGGCTCGGGCACGATGAATCTCGGGGGAAGTTTGACCAGACAGGTGAATAAATTCCGAAAGTCGGCAGGATCTTAAAACGGTGCAATTAACGAATATAAATTTGATTTCTGTCGCGTAGGTCGAGCAGGACGCTACGATAAGCGAAACGTCGCCGCACATCGCGAACATCGGTCGAATGGTTGAGGACATGGAGAACAAAATTCGCAACACCCTGAACGAAATATATTTCGGTAAAACGAAGGATATAGTGAACGGTTTGAGATCGCTACAATCATTGGCGGATCAGAGGCAGCAGGCGGCGTTGAGGCAAGACTTGGCGGCGGCCCTTCAAAGGCGAAACGCGAACAATTGATCTAACGATAAACAAGAGAACTTCGATTACGATTGTGATTAGGGAATGAACAGAAAAAAAAAATCAGAAAAAAAAACAACATGAAACACAACTGAAACGCGAAGACTCGAAAAACATCTAATACCCATTGAGTTGCTACACTTTGTTATTGTCTAGATTAAAGTTAAAAAAAAATGCAGGGAATTTATTACGGGGCTACTGAAGAGGACTCTTCATTATCTTTTACTGTCTCTATTTCTCACTATCTTTTATATTACGTTATTGTTTGCTCGGAAACTGGAAAAGCTGCTGCTCAGACACTCGCTGGCATTTCATAATGTTATGTTACAAATTTAATAGATGATGTATTTCTATAAATAAATTTCATTTTGTTACAAAGATCCACGTCGGTGTTCGGCACGAATGCTTCTACATAAATATTACAAGTATATTATACTTTTTTTCCATTCATTTTTTTTTGTTTATTCATATACAGTCAGTTCTATCCGATGTAACTATATTATCCTCTTTAGAAGCTCCTTAAAAAGCCTTGGTGCCTTGGTTTCGTTTCTTATCTTCGTCTATCCATTAGATTAACACATAAAGTATGCGTTCGCATTAATTATTAATAACATAACGAATTCGGTTTATCGCGCAATTCTTTTTGCTTCCTCATAGAGGAAGCTTTTTTTTATTTACACGCTATTTAAAACTAGCTGAAATAATAGTACGTCGTTACCGAAGAGCTTCTAAATGGTATACTTTGTTGAAGATTATAAAGATGTATACTGTGGATTCGAGAGAGTATGGTATCCGGATCGTTGCTTGTGAATATTGAAATGTTAATTTTTTTTTACTCTTAACTTGAATGAATAATGATAATTTGCAATCAGTTCGACCGGAGGGGGCGCGGGGATAGGGGGGAAATTTTTTCAATCAGTGAGTAGATAGAAATTTAGTCAGTATTGTAAAATTCACTTACGTGTAAAAGTGAATAAGCATTTGTTCAAACTAAAGATGAAAAAGAAGCTATTTAAAGGGGACCTTTTTGCCAGGCCTGCGAAGTATCTTTGAAAGATACGAACTCTGTGAGGCCTCGAAGAAATCACACTAACGAATTCGTTTCTACGAAAAAAAAAGAAAAAAATTCATCTCGACTCTCTCTCCTACGATAATTCGAGCAACTGCCGCTGTCTTTGAATTTATAATATCCTAAAATATACACGAATATTCGGTATAATGATATCCACACGCAGCACACCGCAGTCGCAATTATGAATCGTTATAAAAAAAAGAATGTTATTACTTTGAAAGTAGTAGAAATTGTTTTAAAAATGATCCTTTTATAACGAAAAAAAAGAACGTCGCATGTAATCTTGTAAGAAAAAATTGATTAGAGCGCCGGCGACGGAAGAATGTCGTGTCTGTTTGCCGTGCGCGAATCCTTCTCTCCTTTGGGCGGAAAAAATTACTAATGCCAAAATAAAACGATCCCATATTTCACGAAAAAAAGTAGGCTCGCGCCAGGTAAGCGCGACCCGTTAGTAGTTAGTCCGGAGATATATAGTGTGTAGATTTCTGATTTGTAACATAAAAGCAAAGGGTAAAAATTGGAAAAAAAAATGATGTCTTGCTGATTTTCTACGTGATCGAACTTACCTGTGTCCTCGATTGAACTATACATACCACCTACTTAAAGAGCATTTATTTCAAATCACCAGCAAGGACATACAGTTTACTTACACATTCGTGATCAACTTTGCATACAATTAAAAAAATTCGCAGGAACATCATAAAAATGTGTTTTTTTCGAACGTCTTGTTCGCGGGGCTCGTCAGTTTTGTTTTTTGTTTTTTGTTTTTTTTTTTACCTTTCTTACGTTCAATTATTAATTGACATACTTCGACGCGTGTTCGACCGACTCTATTTCGATTCTACGTATTCTTTGCAAATATTCTATCGATCAGGTAATAATAACTTTTTGTGCAGGATCTTGCTAGTTACACATCGAAGAAAACTGATCTCGTTTATAATAATCGTACCAGCCGTTCTCCCGGGAGACGGCAGTTATTATATTCGTTCCAATTATTGGATACAGCATTTATAGCACAACCCCCAACACCTGTGTTTTACAAGATGAGAAAAGATTATATAACTGGCGAATCTAAGATTAAATTTCGTAATATTATTTATTCAATATTACCCTCGAACATTGAAATTGCGATCTGTGATAAAGTTTTTTTTTCTTCTGTTTGTTCTTTCGTATATGTTTTAAATGCTTTCTCGGAGTGTCGCCTCCTGTACACTAATTTAATTCACAGTATTTTTTTTTGTCACACAAGTGGTTTTTCATTGTTACAGTACTGAGACAGTGGAGATCCCGATTAGTCGAATTCGTCGATTATACCCTCAACAGTATATAGCATTGTTTATTTACTCCAGGCGACACGGTTATTTACGCTGTTTTTATTTTTAAAAGAGAATCGACAACTAAACTTAAGCTTCCGATTAGAAATGAAAAACGGAAAAGAAATGTTAATAAAAAGAAAAATTATGCACTCGATATAGAATTTCTATAAGCGCTGTGAAAAAAGTTTGCGCTTCACAGATACCTATGTCTCTAAATAATGTTTTTTCTTTTTTTTATCTTTTTAATTATAAAGCACTGACGCACTGTCTTTCATTCGCGATGCATCTTGGTGCAGTTGTATTTTTTTTTTTTTTTTCATCGTTATTTTGTTTGTTTTTTTATAGTCCATAACAAAGCACATTTAAATTAGATGTACCTGGTCCAACATAGCACACGTGTATTACAGACGCTGATTTATTTTGTTAATGTTAGGTATTGTGTTTACTTAGATTACAATAGCTAAGTTTAGATCGTTAACTATATCGCATACCAAAGTTTCGAAGGAAGGTATGTAGGATAGACACACTTTTTTTTGTTGTTGTTGTTGATTTATCGTTCGAAGGAAAGTTCTAGTTTTGAACCAGTTTTCATTTCTGTATAATAAAGACGCGTTCGAAATATGCTTTTTTTAAAAGATATAACAATGGTTCGGGTATTTCGGATGTGGAATCGAGGTAACTAATGGATCAGAAGACCAAAAGAGGGAGAAATACCTTCCTATGAAAATCTCTGGTCACACCCATTTATATAATTTTTTGTTGTTTTCGGTTTTCTTACTTCTTCATACTTTATCCCAAATATTTCAGGCTGTACCTTATGGAACAATTTTTTATACAAATCCAATGTAAGTAGATAATAAAAAGACGGGGTGAGTGGTGTAAGAATTCGGTCTCGGGACGGGTAGACACAGATGGGAGAGCATGGAATTAAAAAAAAATTGCTTAGCTCGCCGGGCTTCAGGTGTTTTTTTTTGCCCCCCCGATATATTTTTTTTCACTTGGGACGGGGGAACCCGAAGGGGATTAGATTCGATGTTGAATTCTTGCTCTAAACGTTCTGCCGCGGAAAAAACCCGTCACAACTTAGTCTGTATGACGCAATGATCGAGTAGCAATATCGCGTGGCACTTGCTATTTTTTTTGTTGTTGCTTTCTTTTTTTTAAGGAAAGCTCACACATAAAGATAAGTACGCACGAGTTTCTCATTTGAAATAAAAATCGTAACTACTTTTGACAGATATAGATATATCTCTCATTCACCAACACTCGTTTCAAAGTCATCAAGGACACCGGGGGTATCGAGCAATCATCCATTCACATAGATTACGATTGAAGTTACATGTAAAAATATTCATTCGAGAGACGCGAATGTCCCTTGAGACATCGGCATCGAAATGAAGACTTCAAAGTATATTCATTTGTTATTTCGTTCTTTTTTTCTTTTTTTTGTTTTAATTTTCTCATTTATCTGTTCAATCTGTAATTTTCATAGGCCAAGGGACTCTACAATCGGACCCCGACACACGCAATGTATGTATTATTACTGGATGTTTCGTCGGTTTTGTTTTCCATTTTGTAATTTTTTTTTTTTTTTCCTCTGTCGGCCTCTTTAAATCTTCGATTGTACGAGTAATTCGTTCGGAATCTGCTTTAGTCGCAGAGTTTAATTCGCTGCGCGCACCATTTATTATATTATAAAAAACGTTATCTGCTATTTCAATTTTCAGAATCTCTCGTCGCTAAAACGCTAGAAGGTTCGAGAGACAAAAGATAAACGGCAAGAGTCTACGAAAAACAAAAACCAAAAATTTCGTTCGTTTACCGCAGACAACGAGGGACATTGCTCGTGTCGCATACGAAATTCACATTCCTCATCGTCAAGCTCTCTTGCTCTATAGTTTGCATGAAAAATTGTTCCTCTTAGCAGTCAGCGGCACAAAGTTGGTCTTGTACGGCCACAAGTGTCTTTGTCTCTTTCACCTCAGTGTGTCCCTCAATAAGTTACAAAGCTGTCGCGATCGAATAACTGTTTCCTCAATATCTCGTTAATCGGGCAACCCTTGTTATTAATAGATAAACAAACAAAAAAAAAACGAAAAAAAAACTTGAGGAAGTGTAAAGGCTTTTCCAATTTTTATTCTTTTTTTTTTCTCTTCTTTCTTTCAATCAACCCTTTGATGAAAAGTTCTCGCCGTATCTTCTTATATAACAAACAACGTGTGTCTCGTGTGTATGTGTGTGTGTGTGTATAAGAGAGAGTGCGTGTGTGTTCCTAAACCTGAGACGTAAGCTGCCCTACGTCGCTCTTCGTTTTTTTTTTGTTTAGGTTTTTTTTTTACTTACATTGCTTAGAAACTGTAGCATATGTACTTTTTGTGGCTGTTGTTGTTGCTTTCTTGTTCATTCGGATAAGAGTAAGTAAGTTGTTACTTTGTTAAAAAGTTGTTTTTTTTGTTGTTTGTTTGTTTTTTTTTTTTTTTTTATGTTTTCAATTATTTTCTCCGCTGTTTAGTTGCTGTTGGTTGAAACTATTGGCTCTTCTCTTTTTACCAATGATTAAGGTGTCGATTGGCTAAGCGGGTAGTGAGGTTGTGTACGGTTGCAACTGAACACAATTATTTGTCAAGGGCAGTGTTGGTTTTCATGGCAATAACCACTTCTTCGCCACAGGCTTTTAGTACGGTGCACTGAAAAAAAAAAGATAAAACACAATTAGACGATGAATTTAATATCAGCTCACTTTTTGTATACTCTCGTTATAAACGGGATTTTGAGAGGCTCCAAATTTCAAGTTTACTCACCAGCAGTTCCTTTCCGGCATCGTAGTCCGAACGCAACTGAGCACCCAGCTCTCCGTCCGGGATCTTGAGATCTTCGCGGAGGTCGCCGTTGTCGGCCATCAGGCACAGATATCCGTCATCGGATATGTCTGTCAACTGCACAAAAAAAAAAATTAATAAAAATTAATGAACAGTTGAATTATAAATTCGTTGTGAAAATTAATCTCCGATATAAATGTTTTTAGTCCCGATTAACGAACGGCGATTTGTCGCCTATTAAAAAGAAGAAAAGAAATTTATGATCAGTTGAATTACGGGATCTTCGTTACAATTAATCGCCGGCATACACTTTTTAGCGCTGATCAGCGAACTGCTATTTGTTACCTATTACATTTTTTTTTTAAATTAAAAAAAGGTTCATAATTACTAAAATCGGAAGTTTTAGTTCTCTGTTCGATGTACCTGATAATCCTCTCTCTTGACAAAGGGAACGTCCATGTTATGCGTCGATGGACAAATATCCTCGTACTTCTTGGAGGTGAATATGTCTATTCCCACGAGGTGAACCTTGGCGTGACCGTGCTTTCCAGTCTTGGAAGTGGACATCTCGACGATCTTGCAGGGTCTGGCCTTCAACATGACAAAACCGTTTTTGCGCAGTGCCGAACACTGCTGAGGGTACGTGACCGAGGCACCTGAGTCGCCGGTCTCGAAGTGAGTATCCTCGATATCTGCCATGTTGAATTTGCGGCTGTCTGGAAAACAAAAAAATTAAATGAAAAATAAATAAAACTCCATGACCGCAGCGCATGTTGCAAACAAAATTCTGTAGCGTCGTAGGAAGAGCACGACAAATGTTACGCTACATACGTTTCGTGTCCCACAAATATACTCACATAAAAGACTAGAGAGACTAAAGTTCTATTGCACATTTTCCAATCTATTTTACGAAACATCCAATATTCCATTTATATTTATTATTAGCAATGTAATTCTATTTGTTATTATTAATTTAATTTTATACACTCCAGAGCCAAAAGAGGAAACTGGTATAACTTTCTTGTTTTTTTCTTTATACCAAAAAATAAAATATTTACTAACTTATTAAAATGTAAAAACTGATTTTTCCCATCTACTACAATTAAATAGATAAATCAATTATCTTTGCATCCGTAAAAGTAGCATTGCCTTAATAAATTATCCATATCAATATCAAAGATCTCAAAGACGTGCAGCGCTGATAAAGAAATTTTGATAACCGGTTTCAGCCTCTGACATATGTTGCAGTCGAAATGTGTTCGGGCGGATTCTCTGCAGTGAAAAAAAGAAGTATTCCGCATAGCGAATATCAACAGGCCGATAACCGCATCTGCGTGTTTGCTCGTGAGTGCATATTAGACCCAAAACTTTCTTGACCGCAACCCATCGTATTCGACCTATCGATTCTACGTTGCCTGGATTTTTACGAGCTTGCTTTCCAAGCCTGAATGAAAACAAGGCCCACAACGAGTTCCATTGTTTCTCGACCTCCAGCAGGGAATAAACGATAAAAAATATCTTTTTTTTATTTCCCAGCACGATGACACGTACCGATCGCAGGACGTTAAAATTTTCGCCGACGCGCGTCCGGCACAAACGCGTATTTACCGGAATCTCGCTGTGCGATTGTGTTCGTTGTAAATAGAAGAGAACGCGCGAGCGAGCAGCTGTGGCGTGCGGCTGTAATCCGACCGCGACGAGTCGGGAGTTACGAGCGAGAGATGCCCGGAGCAAGTGGCCATGTGGCACGCATTGACGGGAGAATTTCGGCGAGTACGTAGCGACGAGGATTCGCCGTGCGAAAACGCTCCTCCGATGCTCGCCCGTTCCGCGCTCCGGTCAAATCGCTCCGAAGTTTCAACTCGCGAGAGGGACCACAAAAAAGAGGCAAATAGAAAAGGGAGAAGAAAAAAAAACAGGCCAGCCGGGGAAAGTAAAAAAAAAAAGAAACGCGTGCGTTTCGCACGCCAATCGTGACTAAACGCGATGGCCAAACCGGGCTAACCAAAGAATCTTTTCCGACCGGGTTTGAGGCGGTCCCCGATGCGAAGCAACGTCCTCCGACTCGACGGACTCGACCGCCGGCATTAAATTCAACGATTTCTCACTCGATCGGGCCTGGCGAGAGAGTATTTAGCGAGAATAATTGCGAAGATGGCGCGAAAGTCCGCCAGCCACATTGCCAGCGGGTACCGTTGTCATCGCCGCTTCTTACACCGATATTTACAAGTTATTATCTTATCGTGAAAATCACTCTCGTAACTATACAAACCAGCCTATTTTCTCACAGTCTTATTTACAATGTACTTCGGACTTTTATTGAGCAATTAGCACCATTAAGTTTCACGGAATACTAGAACAGCTCGGTATACTCACATGTGATCAAAATGGATACTCTAACCAGAAGATCTCCGGGCGCTTGCGCACTCCGCTGATCGAAAGAGGGGTCCTCTGCACTGGAATCACGGATCGCCGAAAAGACCTTCTCTCTCTCTCGCAAACGCACACAACTTCCGCGAGGGCGTTCGAAACTTTTTTCTCTTTTTTTTTACATTCGTGTCTTCAATGTTTAGCGGATAGATTTTTCATTGCCTTTTTAAAGGAGAGCGACTCTGGATAATGTTCCACTGACGAAAAGAAACGCGCTGAAATGTTCGTCCTTTCGCCACTGCCCGTGCCTCGATGACATCGAAATTCGATGTCATTAGGACGCGGCTTTAGTCGCGGAGGAATTTTACGGTGCGTGGTAATTTCGAGATTAACATGTTTGGGACAATGGAAGGATAAGTGTGCCGTTATGTTGTAACGTTAAAGCAATTAATCGTACGTTGTCATTTTTATATTATATTATTGTTATTGTAGTTAAAGTTCAAATAATTGAAGGTAGTCCTTGCGAATTGTATTCACTTCGCATAAGTTTCAGAGAAATGACACGGAATTGCAAACACTTCCGGATGGTATAAAAATACTGAAAAAATCAAGTATATTAAAGGTGCTCAAATGATTAATTTTGCATAATAATCATTCGAAAATGTTATTAACAAATTTATGAAAAATCAAATTAATCAACAAATCTACCGGGAACCTAACTTTTTTTAATGGAAATGTTTCGTTCACTTTTCTGAATACGTATACATTTATTCAAATTTTTGTAATTCGCTTTGAATTTGTTTTTTTTTTCATACGTGAAAAATGTGTAGTCATAAAATTCAAAGTGAATTTAAAAAATTGCAAAAATTCACAGTTATTCAGAAAAATGAACGAATCATTTTTATTTTTCATTAATTTGTTAATAACATTTTGGAATTATTATTAAGCAAAATCAATGTTTTCAACACCTTCACCATGCTTGATTTTTTTCGAATTTTTATACCATTGAGAAGTCTTTGCAATTCCCCCTCATTGCTATGAAACTTATGCGAAGTGACGCTATTCGCAACGACTTCCTTAATATATAATGGGACAGAGTCTGATTTACTGAAATGTTATATGTTGAAATTTAATTTTGTGTTAACTGTTTTTCTGTTGGAACGGATAAATCTGAGTAGTTATAAGCCACATCTGCATTTGAATAATGGTCAAGGAGAAATCCGTTAATAAACAAATTACAAATCATTTGTAATCGGTGCGTGCACGTTGTTCGATGCGAGTTCTCGTATTGATGCATTTTCGAACGTTGCGTACCGGCCATACCGGCTGCCGGGCCAGTGACATGTGTTTTGCTTGTCCACACACAATAACCGAAGGCCTCAGGACGCGTTGTGTCCCGAGTCGATAGAAAGTAGTACAACCGAGCCAGCTCGTAAACGAAGCTCGAACGATGGAGGACAAAGTGGCGGAAGACAAACTGGAGTTGCTTCCGAGCAGCTTTAAGTTTCACAATTTCGTTGCCCAAGTCGGCGAGGTTAGAATTAGTTGTCGCATCATTAAGATGGAAGATAGCCTGTACCTGTGGATAGGCGACTTCACCGACGGAAAGATGAGCGATCTGACCGTAGCGATGATGTCGAGGTACGAGAAACTACCGGTCGCCACGAAAGTCATGGGTACGACGGAAGAGTCTAAGTCCGTGAGCTTGGCCAAAAGACTCGCCAAAAAGTGCGGCAGACCCGTTTACGTCAGTTTCAACATTGCCGCCGACAATGTCACGCTGCCGGGCATCGAAAAAGCCATACAAGAGGAATTAACTGCTCGGAAAGATCTACTTGTATTCTAATCGATAAGCACATCAAATATATGTTATAATTTTCTATAATAAAAAAAAAGAAAACCATTTAGCGTCGAAAAATTGATTTCTTGGTAAACCACTCCTCATCAACTTTTCGATCTATTTTTTTTTTTATGAATCTCGAAAGACCGAAGGAACTTGCACAAGTTTCAATTGTAACATTATCACTGTTATTATAATTGTTGAATAACAATTTCCATCCCAAACGCCGTTTATTTTCGTTTATCGTGAGATTATTTTAAAAGCCGTGTGCTGATTGGCCAATGTTAACGGTCAAAATGAGTCTTCGGTAAACTATTGCTTCCATTAACTTTTCGATCGTTTGTTTTTTTTATAATTCTCAAAAGACCGAAGGAACTTGTACAAGCTTCAATACTGTTACTGGACCTAAAAGTTATCACGGTTATTATAGTCGTCATTAAATAGCAACATCAATTCTGCGCGCCATTTATTTTGATTTATCGCGGGACAATTTCAAAAGCCGTGCGCTGATTGGCCGATATTCACCGGTCGAAATCCGTTGCATTTGGAAACGATCTCCCTTGTCATATCTCGCAGCGGCGTGTTTGGACGTGTCAGCGTGTTAGTAACAAAGCGGCTGTCGGTGTGATATGCGCCATGCGCGTCTGAACACGTGCTCGGACAGATGCCTTTGTAACCTTTGCAATCAATGCGAGCCGCCGACCGATTGATAAACTTTTCGTCGCCGGGTGTGCTTTAATCAACGAAGAAACGGTCGTTCGGCCGACGTGCGAACCACAATATGCTGCTCGACAATCTGAAACTCTTCTGCGAGCGCAATGACAATTATGGAAGAAAACTTGCGCGCTTTTCCAATATCGTGGTAAGTCTCGTCCGGTTGTTTATACGTCGATATTTCAAAAAGTACGTCACCTTGCGTTTACTCATTGTTTTTACCGAACATATTCTCAACAAAACCGGCGACTAATCGTGCCGGTGCCATTTTCTTTTTATTCCCAAAAATCTTATTGTTCGAACTGTGCACATCCAAGGTTGATGTATTTATCGTTTTTTAAAATTATTATTTTTATTTTATTTTTTATTTATAGGAATTGGATAAAAATGAAAGGGACAGGCTTTTGGAATCGCTGTCTCAATTTTTGATGGAACCGTCATGTGCAACGGACGTCGCACAGTGCTTTCCGCAGTACCTGCCGGTTCTGTTGTCACGAGCCATCCGGACGGATGGTTCGCTACCCCGCAGTTCTCCTCGCTCTAACGAGTTGCATAGATTGAACTGCGTTATTTTGGGAACACTTGTTCCGGTCAATCCTGACGTGCTGGGGTAAGTCGTCGCACTGTCATAGAGCTATGTTACAAATTTGGAGCTTGTACTTTAATCGGTGCTTTTTTCTGCAGCTTTGCCTTGCATTACTTTGAGGCAAATTCGTCTCCCTTTGCCTCGTCGGCTGATAACTCGGCTGTAGTTCCAAAGAGGCAGAAGGGAAACAATATTCCTCCCAACATCACCCGAGTTTCCACTCTGGAAATCGTAACGGCAAGCTACAACATACTGCGAGCTGCCCCGGAGCATTTCAAACATAAATGGAATTGGTCAGAATTTTACGATTTTTTGACCCATGAAGACGACACAGTAAAATGGTAAGTATGCGTAACGACGCTTTAAAATGACTGTTGCATGGAGCACTCGTTAAACGGGTGCAAAATTTTTGTAACTGTTCATTCAAAATGTTGTGTATTTGTTGACGGTAATGGAAGTCTATTTGTATTACTGCATGGGTCCTCAACGGAGGAAAGGATTGACGATGTTTTTGCAAATACATAAACTGATAATTGCAAATTTCCATGATGATACATTTTCGTTGAATTTTTTCAAAGAAGAGTTCTTATTTGTTATAGAATTTTAATGCACCACTGCTCTTTTTATTCCTAAAACGTTGCTCTACGAATTCATGAAGTAGATTTTTTTAAATAGATTTGCTCGTTTAGCAACGACAGCATTTTGTTTGTGGGAATAAAAATTCACCGGTTGAACGATGGGCCGTATTATATAATATATTATATACTTAAAAAATCTACTTGGAGAATTCGTAGAGCAAGGATTAAGAAACCAAATCAGCCATGGTACATTAAAATCGGTTACGAAATACGGAATCTGCTTTGAAAAAACAACAAAAACTTACTATCATGAAAATTTGAATTTGCCAGTTGTTTTTGCACGACCATCGTGATTAATATTTTTCTCGTTTGAAGACATACGCAATGACCCAAATCAACCGTCTTTACTGTCAATAGATGCGTACAATTTTGGATAAACAATTGTAAAAATGTCGCTCACTTGACTAGTGTGCTACGCAATAGCACGCAATAACTTAAGGGCGACGAACAATCGATTACAGTTTCCGTTACCGACCGAGTCGCGGTCAAACCATCGCCCACATTACCGTTTCACCCAAACATTCTTAACGTTCCAGGATCGCGCTGAAATGCGTCGGAATCGTACTGCGAATGTCGGAATCGACGAGGCTCGCCTGCGCGCGAACTCTCATAAAGGATTCCGAACGTTTTCTCGTCCACCGAGAACCCAAAGCTTCCTCGGAGATTCTCTCGGCTACGAAAAATCACACGGAAGAGCTCGCCGATGTGGCGAACGATTCGGACAGTCTCGTGTCGATAGCCGGCGTTCTTCTTCCGGTCTTCGACCGCGCCGAGCGTCCGATGATCCTGAACATGATCACCGTTCCGTCGATGGAGTCCAATCTCCGAAGTCTCGCTCTCGCGGTCGCGTCGCGCCGATGCGTTTGTCTGGAGGGCGCGGTCGGTTGCGGCAAGACCGCTTTGATAGAGTATCTCGCGAAAATAACTGGACACGTAAATTCGAACTTCGTAAAGGTTCAACTGGGCGATCAGACGGACTCGAAGATGCTGCTCGGCACGTACAGATGCACGGACATTCCGGGTGAATTCGTGTGGCAGCCGGGCGTGCTGACGCAGGCGGTGCTGGAGGGAAAGTGGCTTCTGCTCGAGGACATCGACAGCGCGGCGCTGGACGTCGCGAGCGTCATCGGCAACCTCATGGAGACCGGAACGCTCTCGGTTCCGGGTTACCGCGACACGATATACGCGAAGAGCGGCTTCCAGCTGTTCCTCACACAACGACTCGTGTCAACCGCTTCCGGTCTGCACCGTCAATCGACCGGCGCGTCGAATCTCCTCGAGAAACACTGGTTCTGCGTTCACATGGATCCGCTCAGCAGGGAGGAGCTCGTGAGCGTCGTTCGAGCTCTCTTTCCATGCCTGACGACCGTCGCCACGAGAATGGTCGACGTCTTCCTGCTGTTCTCGATGGGCAATCACGGTGGGGAAAAAACTACCAACGAGACTCTAGCGACGAGAACCGGAAGACTGACGTCCACGAGAGATCTCATTAAGTGGTGCACTCGCGCAGTCGCCGACTTCGAGGTATCCTCGCCGGACTCCGCGCTGAAGATATTTCAGGACGCGATCGATATATTCTGCTGCTCGGTGCCCGATCAGGCCCAGAGATTGGAACTCGCCACTGCCGTAGGACACACTCTCGGTATCGTGAGAACGAAGGCCGAATATTTCTGCAACACCCACAAGCCAACGATAAATTTGCTCGCCGAGCTCTTCGTCGCCGGACGTGCGAAGGTCCGACGCAAAAAATCGCACTACGCTCAGCTCGACCACTCGAGGGTGAGGTTTTCCTTCACGAGACCATCGGCCACGCTCCTCGAGCGGGTGACCAGCTGCGTCGCCCAGAGGGAACCCGTGCTGCTGGTCGGCGAGACCGGAACCGGAAAGACGAGCTCCGTGCAGTATCTCGCCAGAAGCACGGGCCACAAGCTCGTCGTCATAAACATGAATCAGCAGAGCGAGTCCGCCGATCTTCTCGGCGGATACAAACCCGTGGATTTCAAATTCTTGATAACACCGACCCGCGAGGAATTCGAGATGCTCTTCCGCTCGTACTTCGCGATCGAGCCGAACAGAAAGTTTCTCGAGCACGTCGCCACTTGCTACAGGGAGAACAAGTGGAGGACGCTCGTGGGGCTGATGTGCCACAGCGCCGGCGCGGCGGTGAAGAGGCTGAGAACGAAGATCGACGAGGAGCGCGACGACTCGTCGACGCCGCGGGGAAACGTCGGAGCGGCAAAGCGCAAGAGGAGCCTCGACGAAAAACCGACCCAGGACAAAGCGGAATTGCTCTTCAAGTGGGAAAGGCTCCTGACGAAATTGGAGAAGCTCAAGACCCAAGTGAGAACCCACTTTTCCCTGGCTTTCGCCTTCCTGGAGGGGAGCTTGATAAAGGCCCTGCAGGAGGGCCACTGGGTTCTCCTGGACGAGATAAACCTCGCCTCGTCGGAGACTCTCGAGTGTCTCTCGGGTCTGCTCGAGGGTTCGACCGGATCGTTGTCTCTGCTGGAGCGCGGCGACCGGGAGTCGATAAAGAGGCATCCGGACTTCACGATCTTCGCCTGCATGAATCCCGCCACGGACGTTGGAAAGAAAGAATTGCCAGTCGGGCTGCGAAACCGCTTCACCGAGTTCTACGTCGACGAGCTAACGGAGAAGACGGATCTTCACTTGCTCGTGAGCTCGTACCTCGGGGACATAAATTTACCCGCCAACAAGCAAGAGGCCATAGTCAAGATGTATCTGAGCGTCCGCAGGGAGGCGGTCGCCTCGCTCTACGACGGAACCGGACACAAGCCTCACTACAGCCTGAGGACCCTCTGCAGGGCGCTGAGCGTCGCCGCCACGAATCCTTGCGGCAACGTTCTCCGCTCTCTCTACGAGGCCTTTTGCCTGAGCTTCCTCACTCAGCTCGATCACGGCTCTTACCCGGTCGTCCAGAAGATGATAACCCAAGCGATCCTGGACGCCAAGGTCACGAAGGCCGTCCTGGGCTCGCCCATACCGAAGCCTCGCTGCTCGTCGGACGAGGACTACATAAATTTCGAGGGCTACTGGGTCGTCAGAGGCGAGCGCGAACCCGAAGTACCCGGAAATTACATCCTGACGAGTTCGGTGCGGAGGAATCTTCGAGACCTCGTTCGCGTCGTCTCGATCGGAAAAATGCCGGTGCTTCTGCAGGGCGACACTTCGGTGGGCAAAACGAGCCTCATAACATATCTGGCGAAAGCTTCCGGTCACACTTGCGTGCGCATAAACAATCACGAGCACACGGATCTTCAGGAGTACGTGGGAAGCTACGTGGCCGACGAGGCTGGCAAGTTGGTCTTCAAGGAGGGCGTTCTTGTGGACGCGATGCGCAGGGGACACTGGATCATTCTCGACGAGCTCAACCTGGCACCGAGCGACGTTCTCGAGGCGCTCAACCGAGTCCTCGACGACAACAGGGAACTCTTCATCCCGGAGACTCAGCAGGTCGTCAAGGCTCACGCGAACTTCATGCTCTTCGCGACCCAGAATCCTCCGGGTCTTTACGGGGGTCGAAAGGTTTTGTCCAGGGCCTTCAGGAATCGATTCGTCGAGCTTCACTTCGACGAGATTCCGGCCGATGAGCTTCAGACGATACTGCACGAGAGATGCAACATGCCTGAGTCCTACTGCAAACAGATCATAAACGTTATGACCGAGCTTCAGGTGAGACTTCTTCTTCTTTCTCCTTTTTTCTTGGATTTATGCCGCTTGGCCAAGTTTCATTGCTTCGTTCCTTTTTGCGTTCACGACCTTCCCTGGGGTTAGAAGTTCGGTTGCTTTACCGGCGCATCGAGTCTGATGCTTCGGCTCCGGCTGGGAATTGGGCGGGATTCGGTTTGGGATGCTCTGTTTTTTATTGATTTTTTTTTCCCTATTACTGTTATTAGTTTTATCTTTTCTTTTTTATTTCTTGTTTGCTTTGTCTTTTTATTTTAGTTATCTTCTATTCTATTCTTATTCTTCTTCTTGTTGTTGTTATTATTTTCAGGTGAGACGCAAGAGCACGGCGGCTTTTCAGGGAAAACACGGCTTCATCACGCTTCGCGATCTCTTCCGGTGGGGCGAGAGATACCGATTGGCTCCCGACGTCGGACAGCGGCTCTACGATTGGAGCCAGCACCTCGCGGACGAGGGCTATCTCGTGCTCGCGGCGAAGGTGCGCAGACCCGAGGAGGGCCGCGAAATACGGGAGGTAATAAAGAAGCATCTCAAACGCGACGTCGACCCCGCGACGCTCTTCAGCCTCGAGGAGAAGACCTCGTCGGTGACGAGGCCGATACTCGAGGAAATTCTGGCCGAAGGGATTCCCAAGTTCGACCACGTCGTCTGGACTTACCACATGCGCAGGATGGCGGTACTCGTGAGAAAATCCTGTGATTTCAAGGAACCGGTTTTGCTGGTTGGAGAGACCGGCGGTGGAAAAACTACGATTTGCCAGATGATCGCAGCGATGAGGAAACAAAACTTGTACGCGGTGAATTGTCACATGCACACGGAGTCCTCAGATTTTCTTGGGAATCTGAGACCCGTTAGAGACCACTCGAATCCGGAGAGTCAAAAGTTGTTCGAGTGGGTCGATGGACCACTTATAATTGCCATGCGTAAGGGCGACTTGTTTCTGGCCGATGAGATCTCTCTGGCGGACGACAGCGTACTGGAAAGACTCAATTCTTTGCTGGGTAGATTTATTTATTTTTTTTGCTCGTAAGCTGTTGTAATTTTTTAAAGACACGATAATGGAAATAAATTTTTTTCTGCAGAACCCGAGCGCAGTCTCCTCTTGGCCGAGAAGAGCGTCGATTCGGCAGACTCGAGCGAATCCGATTGCACGATAACTGCGAACGAGAACTTCCACTTTATAGGTAATTGATTTATTTACTTGATTATTTATTTATAAAGAGGAGAAAACCCTTTTACAAATAAGTATAAAATAGCCTATACGATTTAATATAATATAATGCGTAAAGTATGTTGAGAATTAAGGATTTATGCACTGTAAAGGGGTAAAAACGCAAGCATATTTCATGATTCTTTTTTCTCCATCAATATACGCTTTATCGATTTAATTTTAGAAGGAGGATTTAAGGGTAGAAGGAGGATATATTAAAGAATATTTACGAATTTCTGCATTCAATTTTATTTTTATGTATTTTTTTAACGGTTGGCGTAAACAATTTTTTAAAAATTCCTTTGCATTGTCTGCGATTGCAACTTGTCACTTTGTCAGAAAAAAATTTAATTGTTTGTCAACAAATTATATATAACGCGATCCTTGATGAGGGGGAAAAAATTGCGAAATAGCTGCCATTTAAAAAAGTCGGTTTTCAACCATTTTTCGACATTTGAATGCTTTATTTCAGTTATTACTTAATAATTTTCAAAAATATGAGACCGCCAAGGACTAAGGAATCTGTTGATGTATATCGAAAAAAAAATGTCATAAAAATCCATGAAGCCATTTTTGAGATATCAGAGACACCGATCTTGAAAATTACATTTTGAGAAAAACATGTCCAAAGTTCGGCCGCGCCTCCGTTCCGGCGCTCCGCCACGTTAGATATATCGATCTCTAACTTTCGTAATTCATTGAATTTTGGTACAAAAATGTATCAGAATATTCTTGACACTCTAGACTATTAGAAAAAAAATTCGAAACTTTACTGTGTCGTAAGAACTTAAGTAACTTTTTGGTGTCATTGGCGCCTTGCTTGGTATATAGAGAATATCACGTGAACCCCAGCGGTCGGACGCGTTTAATGGTAATCTAAAATTAATAAAAATTTGTTCAATACGGGTACTCCAAAAGCGGATAAACTGATTAATTGGTTTTTTTTTGTAAATAGGAACAATGAATCCCGGTGGAGATTACGGCAAGAAGGAGCTCTCGCCGGCCTTGAGAAATCGTTTTACCGAAATTTGGTGCGAGGGATGTGTCGAGAGATGCGATTTGCAGTCCATAGTCGAGCACAATTTGAATCCCGAGATTCGCGTCGACAAACGAGTCATCGCCGAGTCGATGTTGAACTTCGTCGATTGGCTCAAAGAATCGGAAGTCGGAAAGCGATTCACCGTGAGCATACGCGATATATTGACTTGGGTAAATTTCATCAACGCCTGCACCGGCAAAGACGAAGTTTCGAGGCTGAACGTGAGCGACGCTTATCTTCACGGTGCGTGTCTCACGTACATCGACAGTCTCGGATCAGGATTAACGGGCATGGAAAGGTGAGAAAAAAAATTGTTATTCTCGCACGAAAAAATAGTTTTCCACAAAAATGTCGTTTTCGAAAAAAAAAATCGTTTTCCACAAAAATGTCGTTTTCAAAAAAAAAAGAATCGTTTTCCACAAATTAATTGTTCTTCACAAAAAAAAATCGTTCTTCACAAAAAAATTGTTTTTCACGAAAAAATGGGTTTACACGAAAAAATCTTGATTATCCGCAGTGCCGAGAAGTTGGAGACATTCCGAAACGGCGCTCTGAACTTCTTGAAAGCTCAGGTGATCGATGCCATCTCAGCACGAAGTACCGACGAAACTTCCATGCAATTGGACGAGACAATGGACGAGAGTTCGCGAAGTGTGTTCGGAATTGCGCCGTTCTTCATTTCCAAAAGTCCGGGGGACAATGACGAAGATCAAGCGTTCACTTTCACCGCCCCCACAACGAGATCCAATACGCTGAAGCTTCTGCGGGCTCTGCAATTGAAGAAACCCCTTTTGCTGGAGGGAAGTCCCGGCGTTGGAAAAACGAGCTTGGTATCCGCAATGGCCCGAGTCTCCGGTCACGCTTTGCTTCGTATTAACTTGAGTGACCAAACGGTAAGCGATCCGCTAATGTAGAATTAAAATGTGAGCGAAATTAAAGAACTTAGAATTTAAATTGAAGAGCGAAACGATGAAGTTTTACAACGCGTGCAATTTTTATCGTTAATATATGGCCCTGGAGACATTTGCATGACATTAAATTTTACCTTTGGAAAGTCTCTGTCAATGCACTGTTTTAGGAAGATAAAAAAATTGTTCACTTGCAGAATTTAATTTTCGAGGGGAACTTCTCCGAACGAAATTTGCGCGATGCAAAACGCTGCCGTTATAACTTGATGAAATTTAGTCTCGTGCAGATATCTTCAGGGTGATGATAATACCTACGTAGCCCAGAAATATTTTTAAAAGGTTTCAAAAATATTTTATTAGAATATTGAAAATGTTTGACCAATATTAAAAAATATTTGTGAAATGTTTTAATATTTTGAAAACATTTTTTTGTCCGCTCATAAATCTCGGATCAAAATATTTCGGAAATGTTTTTGTAAACATTTCAGCGAGATATGAAAGATTGCAGCATCACAAGTCCAATTTGGATATACCTGCATAAACACGGAACTATTCGTAGAAATATTGCGGTGAAACATGAAATAAAAAACATATTAACACCATATTATAAAAATATTTCAAATGTGTTGAAAGATCAAGTATATTTCTGAAATATTTAAGAAACGTTGCGTTCGAATAGTTTGACACAATATTTAAAAAATATTATTTTCATATATCTGAAATATTTCGTAAGATTTGAAACATTGAAAATATTTCTAAAATGATTTAAAAATATTTCGTGCTATGCGGGACTTAGCATCGAGTTCTTAAGTAATAAGATAATATGAGTTCGTGTATCCAACTAGCAGCCGATTTTTACGGCAATGTTCTATGCCTGAGAATTAATTTATTTTAAATTTATCTCGCAGGACGTTTCCGATCTATTCGGCGCTGATTTGCCGCTCGAAGGTGGCAAGGGCGGTCAATTTGCCTGGAAAGACGGACCATTCCTGCGCGCCTTGCGCTCCGGAGATTGGATATTGCTCGACGAGCTGAATCTCGCCTCACAATCGGTTCTCGAAGGTCTCAACGCTTGTCTCGATCACCGTGGCGAGATTTACATACCCGAGTTGGGACGAACATTTTCCGTCAAGCCTGGAACGAAGTTGTTCGGCTGCCAGAATCCCTTGCGGCAAGGAGGGGCCAGAAGAGGATTGCCAAAGTCGTTCTTGAATCGCTTCACCCAAGTGTACGTCGACGCTTTGACCGACGAGGACTTGAAGCTCATAGCTGTGCACCAATTCTCGCAAATTCCCTCCACCTTGCTCGACTCGATCATCGAGTTTAATTCGAGACTGTCCTCTGAAGTCGGCGTCTCTTGGGGATTCAACGGAGCTCCGTGGGAAATGAATCTGCGCGACATAACTCGATGGTGCGAGGCGACCGTGTCAACGGCCGAAAGAAACTCGATCGGCGAACCGAAGTACAATCCAGGCAACGCCGTGGAGCTCATTTACGTCGATAGAATGAGAACGCAGGAGGATCGACGAAGAGTACGAGAAATTTACGAGACGATATTCTCGACAGAAGAATATCCTCTGCTGCCCCGACAGCCTCTCGCCTACGTCACCGAAGAGAAACTCTACATCGGCGACGCGAGCTTACCGCGCGAGGAACACTCGACGAGCAACGATCACAATCTGCTCGTGCTTCGCGATCAAGTCGCAGTTTTGAGGAGTCTGGCGAGATGCGTGGAGATGAATTGGATGCCCATACTCGTGAGTATCATCGAAAAAAAATCGTAATGTAATCTAAGAAAAATATGCACCAATCTACGAATATAGTTTGGAATGCAAAACAAGAAAGTATTTTTCTAATAAAAATATTTCGTACAGGTCGGCGGTCCCGGTTGCGGGAAGAGCAGCGTCGTCCGCGTGTTGGCGCAGCTGGCGGGACAACGATTGAAATCCATCGTTGTGAACTCGGCGATGGACACGACGGAGATCCTCGGCGGTTTCGAACAGGTAAGTCGCAACGAATAAATTATCATTGCATGCTGAATGAGGATAACGGCGATTTATCTTCGTTCGGATTGAAATATTACTCGTGACTGCTGAGAAATGGGCAGTTCGAGTGGCGTTGTTATTATGTTGTACCGTTTAATAGCGGTTTGTTAATCCCGTCAGAGCCCCCGGAGAAGGCTCTCTTCTAGAGGGGCGTTGCGAGCAATTGCTTTTCAGCGAGTCTTCCTTTGTACTCGCGTTTCCATTGTTTAGCTGTACATCACCGCGGGAAAGCGAGAACGGGCGTGAACGCTACGTGTGAAATAACTCAGCGAGTCAGTAGTTCGACTGTTCAGTGGTTCTTCTCTGATCACGTAAATAGTCGATTTACACAGCGAATTAATTAAGGGGTAAAGGGATACAGTCTGTGACCCCCGATCATTTCAGCATATATATTTTATTATGATAATACCTATCGGTTAAACATTTCGTATATCGTTTTACGCACGCTTCGCGCAAAACCCCCATTTTCACACTTTGCGAAGTAATATTTTGTACGATACTCGTACGAAAAACTTCTTCTCAAGTCCTGCGATTGCAACACTTGCCTTCGGCTCGTGCTGCAAATTCACACCCGTCCGAAAATGTTTTATCGCACTAGTGTCGTAATAGTACATTACGATACTAGTGCGATAAAACTTTTTCTGACGAGTGTGAGTTTGCAGCACGAGCCGAAGGCGAGTGTTGCAATCACACGAGTTAAGA
>JAPYZD010001301.1:0-21927 GCA_030522725.1 Ichneumoninae sp. B BG-2022a
GACGTTATTGACGTTATTGACGTTATTGACGTTATTGACGTTATTGACGTTATTGACGTTATTGACGTTATTGACGTTATTGACGTTATTGACGTTATTAACGTTATTGACGTTATTGACGTTATTGACGTTATTGACGTTATTGACGTTATTGACGTTATTGACGTTATTGACGTTTACTACAGTAAAACTATTGCTATTATTCTTCTTATTATTCTGATACATGCTTTGCGGAGTTTTCGATAAAAAAATACATTTACGTTTTCAAGGGGGCACTCACTGAATGGCATCTGTTGGAAAATATATTTTAAGGTGTTTCGAGCAATGTGGTAGAACTTGGCCTTTTTGAACCTTAAGACTATTATTCGACAGAATAATTGATCGTTGGTCATTGGACGATTGAAGTTGACGCTGACAATCATGGAAAATTTATAGATTGGAAAATTAAATCTATATATATATATATATAGGATACTGGAAGTCTGGGGTATTTTTCGAATTACTTCAATTCCTTACTAATAACGTAACTTATAAAATCCCAGGTATATACTCTGAAAAACTAACAATAAAATCTATCAATATTAAAAGTTTTCTGATATGAATAAATGCTCTTGTAGTCCGAGAAAATATATTCTCAACCCTTTAAGTCCGAAGTCTCTTTCCTGTTGAAAAAATCTCTTGCTCGGCCCTTTTCTGAAGCAAACTGTTCGTTAAAAATGTTACTTCTTCAATATTTACACCTAAATAGACAAAATTTATGATTCAATCATCTTCGAAGAACTGTCTTCGCGATACATTTACTGCTCATCAGATTTTGCCGCAATTTTTATTTTTTAATAAAGAAGATATATTTGAACTAGCTGTTTCACACCAACGTGTAGCAAGTATGGTAGATCGGACATTAACGCGTTGAGCTACGAATCCATCTTGGCCAACTAAACCTAATTTTTAAATGTTTATGTAAATAAAATTCATTTCCTAACAAACATTTGAACATTTATGAAATGCGATTTGTGCACATGGCGTTTCGGGCGGCCTGGTCGACCTCAAATGTATATAATATTATAGATTATGCGTATTTAATTCGTGTGTGATTATAAGTCATGGCACGATCGGTAATGAGGTTTTTGTATTATGCTTGTACCATCATTCACAGTCTTTCGTCGAGCCTTATCAACGATATTATGAAGTGCAGGGCGCTTGTTGAAAGCTAAAGCCCAGCATCAAAATCGTATTTCTCCCTCCCTTGCTAGAACATACTATTATCTCCATCTCTCGCATACGTCCCATAGCAAAAAACATTATTACGGAGCCAAAAATGTTTACTACTATCCAAAGATAGATGCGTAGAAAAGAAATCCGTGCGAGTTTATTCCCCGCAATATCTATACACTCATTGTAGCTGTTCCATTGTTGCGCAAACTTTGAAGCTCGCTTCCTTCTGAAATACAAAGATATCGAAGGATGTGTATATGGTCATTTTAATAACGAGAACAGATCATGACAGGCGCAAAGTCGGCAGTAGTTCCGAGATTACAAGCTCAAGCGTATAGAGTCTGACAGTAATGATAATAATAGTTTCGTATAAAAAAGAAAAAATTTAATATCATAGTATATATATTATATATTATGTATTATAAAAAATTTTAAATCATACGTTCCGGAGTTCCGATTGCCCACTTTTCTTTGTTCCTTAATTTATACATTTCCGTCACCGGCGGCATTCGAGATATATTTCAGAGAAAAGAGAAAAAGTAAAAATGTTCTCTGTAACGTCACTTCCGGTTTGGAAATCTCACTTTTAAATCAAATCTTTAAACCGAAAGTGACGTTACACAGAATATTTTTAATTCTTCTCTAGAATGTATCTCGAATGCAGCCAGTGCCAGAAACGTGTGAATAAAGAAACACAGAAAAGCGAGTAAAAGAACGTGTGTCATACATCTGAAATGTGTTTGGGATTCATCTCGAATGTAGCCAGCGACAGAAACAGATGAATTAAAGAACACGTGAGCAGTCCGGCGCCAACGAGTCTTAGTCGCGCGCAACATACTCTAATCTCCTTAAAAAACATCTTAAAAACAAAATAAAAACATTTCTTTTTTTCACAACAGATAGGATAGATAAAGGAAATCGATGAATCGGAAAAAAATACATGGAAGTAACTAGCAAGCCAAGAAGATCATAAACAATAATGAAGCTGACATCTACAACAACACTACGTGTATTACAAGCTGACTGTCCGCATCTCCCCGCAATCTCGATTCCCAAAACGAAACAAAAAAAATCAGCAAGTTAATAATATAGAATTTCGAGGTGGTCGATCGAAAGTCTCCATCCTCGTAAATCCCTGCTTCGATTTTCTTCCAAGCAGGAGAGGCACACTTTCCGAGTACTTTGGGTCTCTGTGATCCTTGGAATAATCAGTTGCATAGCCGAGATACGGGGATGTATCCGAGTACGGGGAGTAGCTCTGACGACAGGTGGGCGTGGAGTAGCCTCGAGGCATCTCAAGCAGTCTACTTCGTAAAGTTTCTTTCCGCGACCTACCTTCCTCATTCGACGGTTCTCTGTTCTCCATCACGGTCGAACCGCCGATCTCCAAAGTCGCAGAGTTTCCTGCGAAATACACACAGGCGGTACGACAAACAAAACTAAAGCGCTGTTTACTTCCGCATTGTGATAAGGAGCGAGCAAAGGAATTCTTGACGGAACATTACCGACGGTAACTTTCACCAATCGTGCTACCCAAAGTTTCAATTACAAACCATTTTGCAGATGTTGATCTTCCGTTTTGTTATCGTCGTTCGAGTCTTCCTCTCTCACGCATCTAACTAGAAACATCGCGAGGGCTCCGATTATCGGTGGAACGCCAGCCAAGATGAAGGGTATCTTATAAGAGCCTGAAAATCGCAATCGTTGTAGAAACTTGCTCGACAAATCGAGCTCTGAAATTGTGGTTGACATATATAGGGTAGAGCGGGGCAAAATGGGACAACGGGGAAAAACGGGGTTTTGGGCGAAACGTAATTTTCATCAGGCTTTTCTGGCCAGTTTTGCCACCTTGTCCGATCTAAAAATGATTGGAAAATTTAGTTTTGCCCAAAAACCCCGTTTTTCCCCGTTGCCCCATTTTGCCCCGCTCTCCCCTACATATATATATTTTTTTTCATACCGGTACGGTCGAAAAGACGGCCAGCGATCGGAGGCCCAACCGTCAATGGTACCGAGCACATCCCAAGCAAAAAGCCAATAGCTTGAGTCGCGCCTTTCTGGCCGCATATGTCGAAGGCAATTGGCCCGAGTAGCGATATGAAACATCCATCAAACAGTCCCATGCACAGGGCGATGAGCAGCAGAACACCGAACGAGGGAGTCACCGGAAGCAGCATCGTCAGGACTCCGATACTCACGAATGAAATCTGCCGAATATAACGTTAATGTTATAATAATAATAATAATCCTCTATCGGTCCGTCAGTGTCGTGTTACCTGTTGCAACAATATTCGATTGACTCTCGGCAAATCGGCGATGTAGCCGAACACCAGTCGTCCTATACCGGAAGTTATACCGATACACATAACCGGCAGTTTTTTGTCTGCATCCTTGAAGGCGATCGAGACGAATTTTCCTATGTGGACGTATGGCACGAAATATCTGAAGAAAATAATAGGATAAATAATTATTTTTTTCTACGGTTTCTTACAGTTTTGACTTGGCAATGTTTACGAACCCGAACAAAGCGAGAGGTATCGCCGACGCCCAGACGACGTATTTCTTCTTTTTCCATATCGAAACGTTTACAACTTCTTTGAGCCTCGAGCAGCAATCTACTTCCGATCTTTCGTTAGTTGGAGCTCCGGATACCTTACCCACTAAGAAAATACAACGTTAGATGAAGATTTTTTATTTGACCAATTTTCATGTAATTTTTTTTCACTTACCAGGTACTGGCTTGAAGAGAACTGCGCATCCCATAACCACCGAGGTTAGCGCCGCCAAGCTTCTCAACGTTCCAACGAGGCCGAAATTTTTGAGAAGAGGCTCGATGAGGTAGGGCATTATTATTGTAAAAACGGAGCTTCCAGCCGTGACGATACCGTTCACAAGCCCTAGATAACGCTTGAAGTAATGTCCTAGAATAACCAGACTCGGAGTGTAGGCGAGACTCGCACCGAATCCATACATCACTCCATAAGTCAGGTACAAAACTTCGACCTGCAAAGGGTAAAATTGACTGATTATTTTTTACAACAAATTCATTCGATCGGAGAAAAAATATAATGAATTGATTCTATCTTCAAACTTGCCTTGTGAGAGAAGAAAGACGCGAGCAGCATTCCCCCGAAGGCGAAAGCTCCGCCCAAAAAAGTCGTCAATTGAATTCCAAATTTGTCGGTCAGTATACCGGCGATGGGCGACAGGAAGAAAGTCGTTCCTATCGTCAGAGATCCAACGAGCGCTGAAAAAAAAATAATATAACGATCAAATCGTTTCCAACTACTCCTCCGCGCCGAACGCCCGAAGGATCGAAGCTACTTTGCCGCGTAGACTCGGTGTTGCGCAGTAAATCTTGACGATGAATACAAACGTAATTGACCTTCCCGGCAGAGTCCCCGGGTTAACGATATATTGAGAGTCAATTGAGAGACGATGATTTAGCTGAGACATTGTCCATTAATTCTCGTATAGAGTTTGTATACACTTTTGTATCTTGACAAAAGATAATTTAGTCCCGGTCGCGGAGGATTAATTTTCGTAAAGAGAGTACGGTTTTAATGGATAGTTAGACACACACGTTCCGCGTTACAGGGATGCAAGAGGCAAAGGCTTTGAAATACGATGCTCTGAAATTTAATCTCCCTTGTAATCGTGATACGCTGAATTTTTTTTTACATTCTCCTTTTGCACATATATTCCCTACAGCCTGATAATAAACGTATATCAATTTGTTTCGTCGCCGAACGAAATAGAAGAAAAGAAATTTGAAATAAAATACTATCAAAGCTAAATATATAAATATATCGTAATGAAACACGACAACTGCAATGAGGATAGTGTACTGTGTAGTACGAAAGTGACGTCAGTTGACCCCTATTAGGACTAATGCCCGTGTAATTGATGATTAATTCAGGTCCGGCTCGTATTAACTTAAACTAGTCTAGGGCATTCACTCTTTACTCCTCGGAAACGACCCGTCTAATCGATCGGCCCGATATCGGTCGGACTAATTATAAATGTTTAATCGATCGTCTTCATTTAACGTTCTCGTGATCGGTTGACAGAACGATTTGCAACGAGTTTTAACTTTTAAAAAACCAGATATGGTTTTGCTTCCTACGATAACGGTTGATAATGATGTAATGAGCCAGAGAGTTAATTTCGCGGTTAAACCTAATGAGAAAAGAGTTAAGAGACGAGAGAGCACAATAGGATGGGTGAGTGCGAAAAGGCCGGTGCAGATGAGACGGATTATTAGCGAACGTCTTTAAAGTATAATGGACCCTCCGAGGGTAACATAATCTATACATTTAATGCAGGATGATAGGGGCTTTGGAAATATTTGTGATATTACAGTTCACTGACCAATTGACTTGGAGTCTGTGGGTCTGGTGAGTAAGCACGTGATAACAGTGGGAGGCTGGGGGCGAATCGCGAGTTTATGCAACGTTCGAAAAATAAAAATGTTACACTCGACTGCAAATGGATTTGACTTTTCTCAAAGTTTGGGAGAGGTTGAGAACGATTGAGATATATATATGTATGATAACAAAAAAACAGGGTAAAAAAAAGCGTTATCGATCAGATGCAACGATACGAGAGAGGGATCCGGTATCGAGTCACCTGCATCCTCCTTATTTCTCGCGGTTTCCCGCGTTCCCAATATAAATCATTTTACTCTACAGTTTCAACCGCGGTATCCTTCCTCCGATTACACACAGCCCTTTTTCGAATGTAAGTTGCACCTTTTCTCGAATTGCTTTCTACTACGTCCACGTTTTTTTCTTCTCATTGCTTTGCAACTAGTGGTTTACGGCTTTGGGACTTTGCTCCAGAATTTTTTGTGTTAAATCGTAAACACTAAGATTAATATTCTTAACGTTTAACTGGCGCGAGTTTTCGTCACTTTCGAGTTTTATCGTGGATTTTTTTATACGGGTCGCAAACTCACCCGCTTTGGTGGACGCTTCAGTTTCGCCGGTCTCCTCGAGTCTCTTTTGCAACTCTACGTATATCAGCGAATATGTGTTAATAACGCTAAAGAGAATTCCGTTGATCATGAAACTGCCGAGCATTATCATCCAGGCCCTGAAACCGCCGTCCGGTGGCAAGTGTTCGCTATCTGCGGCCCCCTCCCCGGACGATTTTTTCCTCTTGTCCTCGGAAAATTGTCCATCCAGAACGAGACTCGACTTGGACGATTTGAATTTTTCCGGAAGTATGCCAATCTTCGTTACATCGACGCTCGACAAGAACGGTGTATCTTCCTTGGACTCCGCGTCGTACGTGCTGTCGGAATTTTTTTTCTGATACGTCTCGTCTTCCATTACTCGGTTGTTCGAATCTGCCAGTACACCGATGCTCAGGTCCGGGTTCGTACCCGCGCTCTCGTTCACCGTCATTCTTGCAACGAAGGAGGAATATTCTTTTTAATTCTCAAATCGCCGCCGACAAGGCCCTGCAAATTACAAAAATACCGTTAAACAATCGCTTTTAATAACTTCTGTATAGATGTTACTTATATATATATATATATCGGCTGTTGAGAAGCAGAAAGGCGTAATCTATGTTAATCTACGTAATCTAACTTTTTCTCAGGATTCTATACCATCTCCAATGTACGATACAATCGGTATAAATGTTTAAAAAATCGTCGTCCTTCAATAAATGAACGCGTGTAGATATGAAAAAAAAAATCATTGCAATTCTTCAGAATTACACGAGAATTGAACTTTGGATTTGAGGGAAACGAAAAATCGATGAGAACGTTTAGGTGTACGCAACGAACGGTCGTCGACCCTGTCGAGGCGTTATCGTGACGTAAAGAAGGTAATAAAATAGTAAGTCACAAAGTTCATTCATTAGAAAAATGGTTTAAATCCCGATAAACTCCGCCCGGTGAGTCAGAGCTTACGAGTACGCTATACATAAGATAATTATAGCCTTCGCGCGTAACTTCATAGAAGTTACGCGCAAGTACTTCTATGAAGTTACGCGCTATTTATTCAACAGAGTAAATAGAAGTCTGGAACGAAAGAAACCTATAGAACTTCGCGGGTTCCGATAAGCCGCAACAATAACAATTCCATTGTTCAACGAGAAGCCAAGCAAATTTCGTATAATTTCATGACACATGTAACGGCACTAATATTCATCAATATTTACGTCGGATCTTGTACTCCCATTTTTTAAATTACGTTTGATCTCAAGTTTAAACGTAAATTCAAGCCTAAGTTTGAACTTGTGACCAAAAATGCGCGCTTCGGTGTTACTCGGGCTAAAAAAAACGCTGACGTGTGTAACGAGCCAATAGTAAAATTACAATAGCGCGTTTAATTATAGACGATGTGTTACGATTTCCCGCTAAGAAACAAAGTTTCAATAGACGGTAAACACGTGGTTGACAGATCGTTCGGTGGATCGCGACGCGATGGCGTTTATTCTCGTTTATTAATTTATCAACATACTCGAGGCGCCCATGTAAATCTCGACAAGTGAAATTGATATAATGGCTCGTCGACGATCTTGCAAGATTATCGTTACAACTTCCCCGTCACAAATGTCCCGTGGCCCGATGCACTTTATCTCTTCTTTGTACGTACACACATGGGAATTATATAGAATCCATGACTGTTTTATCGAGATTACCATTTAACACTTGTACGATCCGTTCATAGATATTTCTCTCGGCGGATGGAAAACGAGACGGATTCTTCAACGGCGATATACCGAAAATAAGAAGAGGAAGAGAGGAGGAAGAACAAGAGAACGACGAAGGAATGACGAACCGGCCGTAACTAGGGTCCGACGTGAACTGACACGTTCGTCAACGAATAGTCGAGAGGACCGCATGAAAAAGCCCACGACGACGATGACGACGCCGACGACGACGACATGGGAGAGTAAAGCCACACTACTTTGCCCGTAGAGAGCGAGAGGGGATCACGGAGAGCGCCTCGTTGACTCCCGTGTGGATATATACTCCGTAGTTGATGTTCACGCATCAACCGACCGAACTATCCTCATCCCCGTCGTTGCTGTCCGCAAAGCCAATACTGCCGTTTACTATGCCTATGGTACAGTATTGGTAAGGTACTGCCGACGAATGCATACACCAATGTCCCTATCATCAACGCGACTACCGCAGCACGCATAAGCTTTACAACGGTGTCGTTTATGACTCAGGTTTGGTTGCTGCTGAATTATTACTTCATGGACTCCTGGCTAGTCGTACGGACGACTCTTCGAGCCTCCCAATTGAATTATACTCCTCGACAATGACACTGTACACAGTGCGATCGTTGAAACAATTCATTTATACCGAGAAATTCGTTGGTTCTCGACTCTGTTCGTTCGTGTCGCTAAGCAACATGGCTTGGACAGGCTCTCGAGATGTGTTGCGTACCGCACGTGCGAAAGAGACGGCACACGGATTGTGACTAGTATTCGATCACACGTGGCGTTAGAACGTTCCGACCCGCGCCTGTGACCCAGTCCCACGTCTCCTATCAGGGCCAAGCAATGGGTGGCTAAACCCCCCCTCCATCAGTAAGAACCCTGACCTTACTAGGCAGTCGCGCGCGACAGGGCATGCTAGAGAATATTATGGATCGACCAAGTTTCAACACGTGCGCGTACACCGTCGTGCCATCTGCGGGTCAAATCTCTCGGGTTTTTTTGTTCGCGCGAAATATTTAATAAAACATCGAATAGACAAACTAAAAAGTTATTTGTTCCGTCAAGATGCTAATGAGATTTTTCCTTTCCAACGAACGAGTGAATATGTGCTGCGAAAGGCCGCGACACACACAGGCGTTCGATTTGATAATGGCAAAAAAGCTCTAGTACGTGTAATAAAATGTTTGTACTATCTGCGGTTATCCCCACAGCGATGTCCAAAGATTTAAAAAAAGTTAACTAAAAAATCCTCGCGGAATCTTCGGATAAGCTGACGATAAAACTAACAGAGCGTCCGACGTTGAAAGATCATCGAAGCTTCACTCTTCAAGTGGTCCGTGTACACTCAGATACGTAAGAAAAATAAATTGGAGACACGTGAATGTTACTATTAAAATAGATTTTAATAACATTAATCATTCGCATATTCACAGTTCTCGTGTCAACGTTGTACAAGAGGTAATCGTATATCTTTGTTCTCGTTTAATAAACAATATTTATATTTAGATATATACTGTAATGAAATTACGAATATTGTCCGAGAAGCTTCTGTAAAATAATTACTGTTCATGACGTAAATGTTAAAAAAAGGATAACAATTTAAAAATATATGTATATTGTATGTATATAAGATTCAGCATACGTGGAGGGTGTATGTGAAAATTAATTAAAATGGAACATTGATCAATTAACACTTTCTTAAAAAAAAAAAAAAAAAAAAAACGTAAGAGAAGTTTACAGTATTCGTAAAACGTAGATGAGTAGTCTCCGAATCTACGACGCCCATCCGTCTGAGGATGATCAAATCGGATCTTTAGGCTCACGACCATCGCGAATTTTACGATCGCGTGTGTTATTCGTATGAGGATACTGAGCAAGATATAAACAAGCCGTGGCGAGTATTGAATAACTGAAGACCGCTTCACAAACATTTCAAAATAATCGGTTCTATGTCTGTACATCAAGCTATGAGGTAAGAGAAGCGTCAAGATTCTCGGCTTAGTATTATCTTTAGATCTTCCGGCAGTGTACGCGTTATATCGTTTATACGCTCGCATAACATTTCGCGAATCGAATTCGTTATCGGCACGTCCTCGTCGTAACTCTTCTCGAGCTTTTGCCGAATCCTCAGTATCATGTCTACCACTTCGACTTCCTGTTTGTCCTGCACCCACGTCTTTAAGTCCTGAAAAACATATACGTTTTTATTTTGTGTTCCGTCAGTATTTTTTTTTTTTTTTTTTTGCACATTCAGTCCATTTGTCCAAAGCCGAGTTACCGCTTGTGAGAGTGCCTCGAGTTGTATGGCTTGTAACTTTTGCGTGAGTTCCGTGTATCGAGAGTGAAACCATCCGGAGAAGTTTGGCGATCGAAAGAACCGCCTGTACAAACCGACCCAGTCGCCCTTTATGCCTGTCGTCAGTTGAGGTCCCGCGGTGCTGAGCGTCGCCAGAAAGTCATCGGGATTGAATAATTGTGGAATCGGTGTTGCCTGTAATACAATCGTTTTTATTAAGGGACGTAAATTATTTTTAATACGTTAGCGTTGATAATATCGCGCTCATACTTTGAACGGTGATATGTTCTTCTGCAACGGCATGAGACTCGCAACGTATCTCTCAAGAGGAATCATGAAGCTTTCGGTAAGTTCCATCAAATGGCGCTTAAGCAGAGCAGTCTGTACCTCTCTCGGTCGTTTGGTTTGAGTACCGCGAAGGAGTTTCTTCAATATAACTTTATCCTTTTGCAGAAACGGTTTGTACTGTGTATAAACTCCTGGCTTCGAATCGAGAACTTTTAAGTTCTCGCCTCTCTTTATTCGATACTTTTGGCCTTCTGCGAATCACAGCGTTCATTTTTCATCTTCTTTTTTTACTTGTGTACGTAAAATCGTAGTAAACGTTGATACTCACCGACATTGGATCCTTCACTAATTCTTATGATATGCGGCCAGCGTTGGAGAGTCTTTGCGAAAAATGGATTCGTCACGCCGAGAATAACTGCTGGTGGTGTAGGAGCATCGGTAGTGTACTCTTTGAACTCGGAGTCGTGGATGGTAAAGTATGGACGATAATCGGCGCAATACTTGAGCGGAGCAATTGTACTAATAAGGGAAAAAAATCTTTACAGGTTCGACATTTCAACGATTATAAACTCGAGGACGAAGAAAAAGAAAACTCTCGGGAAAGCGCAATACTTACGCGACTAGTGCCTGAACCATTTCAGCGCAAGTAGTCGGCGAGCTGGCCATAACTACAATCGGTTCGCTGAGCAAAACGAGTTCCCACAGAAGATGAACGTGGCTGACGACGCTTCCCAAACTTCTGAACATATCGCCCTCGAAGGCGGATGTAAGAATGAGCCGACGCAACGTTTTTTTGTTCGCCGCGTGATCCAATGCGCTCACCGACGGTACGTTGGATTTGTAATTTTTGTTTGGAATGTATGTCTGAATCGTCAATTGAGTTTTTAGTCACGTAATTGATGCTATAAGTTCGAGAGATTGCAGCGGCATTCACGACAATTTTTAAGAAAATTCGGGCGTACAAACCTGAAATAGTACTCCGATCAGAGGCAGGTGAATCGTTTGCCCCGGTACCGGTGGGGGCCACTGATCGATCTCGCGAACCGCCACTTCCATCACAGCTGATCCCGAATCGAAAAATTCAGGCGCGAGCAGCGCGCACAATTCACCGAACAAATTTACGAACGGCAACTTCGAGATTATCACTATACTCTGAAATGATAGTATATTTCAAAATTATGTTATATGTTACTATAGTGAGACAAACGTCGTTCATACCTTTTGAAAGTATCCTCTTGGCAATGTTTTATCTTTGACCTGACGAAAGTATACGTATCCCCAGTAGTAGTCCTTATCCGATTGCAGATAAGTCGCTGATTTTCTATCATACTCCTTGAGCACATGGGAACAACGAACAGGCTGTTTGTTCTGTCGAATTCTCACATGGTACTGCGTGTCGCCCATGCAGCCAGAATTTGAGTCAGGAAACGCGAGATAACATACATTTGCTCTCTCCTGCTCCGACAACTTTACGTGACTCGGGTAGATGGCCTAAAACAAAAATGTAAGGATAAGGTAAATGTATATAGACCAAAAAATATAATAATTATAAAGGTGCAGTTAAAAATCTTAGATTACCAACCTCAACCGCCTGTCCCAACTCCAGATCGAATGTAACGACGCAGATGCAGTGCATCCAGTTTTCAAAGTTTTCCCACTTTGCCTTCACCATTTTAATTTTATCTACTGTCCTAATTTTGCTATGACTTTCCGAGGTGGAGGGTTCGGACATGGTTCACCATAACCCTCTGTCTGTTTGGATTACGAACAGCTCGCATGCTACCGCATTCTTCTTTGCATCGACATCGAGCACAATTTTCAAAATATATTGCTAACCGCATGGAACGAGGCAAGACAAAATTCCATGGATTTATTTCACGGCGATTAAAATCAGTACAGATTAATTATTTTTATTTGTATTTTGTCTAATGTTTCATAAACTCGTATGATATGTAGACATGATTTGCTATTTACGTTAAAGTGTATATCAACATTGCGAGGAGAAGCCTTACTGGGAAGCTTAGTGAGGAGTAGGCAATCTGCTTGGCATTGATAAACATGTTATCGTTGTATACATTTCTCCCTGTGTATTTTAAACGAAAAAAAATAAGCGACTCTACGAACGACCATTTATATTTTCTTGGCTATCGTATGTTTTGGCTGCGACGTCCAATTTCTATGTTCAACGAATCGCGTATGCTCGCTTCGAAAACAATGGTGAAAGTTTGCATATTGTCGCGAAGCCGTGCAACTGGCTTGCATGTAGCAACGATCGGCCGATACTTTCGGATTTATAATCTCATTTCCATCGAGTACAGAAGAATAACGTTAACCAATTTTCATCTACCATATATATGAGTGTTTATTGTTACGTCGTTTTCGTCACGCACTGCACAGTCGTTCGTCCCCACCATAACGCGAAACATCCGCTTACTGTCAGGTCCGTATACTAGCTCCAATCCAATTACCCGATTGGATTTCTCCGGGAATCTGTCAGACACATCTGTCGAGTACTGCATACATTTTCTTTTCACTTTATCCCCGCACAATAATCGCTTTCGGCGTCCCTTCAATCGAATAAAAATTGAGAGGAGATACTGCAACGCGATCGAACAATCTTTATCGTGTTTACATTCATCTGTATACTTGTGCGAAGATACGATATAAACGTGATAAAATGTTTTTGGCACTTTTTATCTGTGACTAAGGGGAGTCCGGGGAGGTCACGCGTACATAGCATCTCTGGGGAAACAGCTGGTTCGGTTCCATTTACGCCAAATTCATTTCAGCCAAAACTCATTTCCGCCAAAAAGTAACTAGATTGGAGAAACACCATGTACTTGAATCTTATATACAACAGATGGACTTGCATGGCTATTTTGCGAGAAATTTAACTTTAATCGAATAGTTTAAGTTACTGTGCGAATAAAAATAAGCCGGGAATACTTTCTTTTTTTAGAATCTTTTGTAATTGAGCGTACTGAAGCCAAATCCATCTACGAGTGCTGTGACGCAGCCAGGTAGATTATTATGATTTTCTTATCTAACTTGATCTGTTCTTTGTTTCGGTTTGCATATCGTAATTTAATTTCCATCTGTTAGTTAGAAAACCCGTCAGTTTTCTGCTTACTTATTCGTTGCGGTTGAAGATCCGGGAAGACTGCGTTACGGCAAAGTATTGGCAACGTGGAACTGTACGATCGTGGGCATCTGCAATTTCAAGCCGGTATGACACCGGCAATCGGTAACGCATAAAATTTACATTGTCGGCTATTTTTAAATGATTGTGTACATAAGTGTACAGTAACAGTAAAACAGAACAAGAAACGTTATCAAGGGTATGTGTAATACCCCGGTCGGTAATCAAAACTGTAATAAACTTCTCTCACGGATTCTCGCATTTATGGTCAAAAGAACAGTCTCATCAGAAGCCGAGATGACGTCCTCTTCCGATGAGACTTTTCTTTTGACCGCACATGCGAGAATCCTAGAAAAAAGTTGATTACAGATTTTGATACCGACATGGATATTATCTGTCCATGTTTATACGAGTTAAATAACGATATGTATCAGAGCCTTATTGAAATCGTCCAGGCATTAATTATTAGCTCGTTGTTGATTTAGTGACATCAACCTGGAGATGAGTGGCTACCTTTAAATGTTTTCTCAAGTTCCTTGCATAGGTTGTCGGCCTTCGGGACATCAGCTTTTATTGTTCGCCGTCAGCCAATGGCGGATGTACTTTCGTTCCTGTTTTACTTTTTTATTTTCGTAATTAAATGGACTATAGAGTGCACGAGGACTCCGTTTAATCCTGAGCGTTGTGGGCATTGAAAATAAATTACCAGTATTGCAAAGACAGCACACAAACGCCGGGGGAGCGATGTGTGTTGATAACTAAACGCGCACGCTTTCGTGTTTCTGCGAGATAATGAAATAATTATCTCGCAAGCCAATGGTATTGCGGATTCACCAGTGTACAATGTACAAGTCTATTTGGGCAGTGAATTCATATAATAGTAATTGGTTAAGTTTGATCAATTGTTGCAACAAACTAAATAATTAGATCACATTTCACGGATGGAGGAGCACAACCTGTGAGTGGAATAAAGCAGTTAAATGAATGCGATTCTGTAAGCTCCTAGTGGAACGATTCGTATTTAATAATTCTTGAATAACGTACTAAAAAAAAGAAATTTGAAAAAATGAGAAGTAATATGTAGTTTGAAGGATAGATTGGACGTGAGTCGGCTGAGGCATTTATTTTTTTATACATATATACTCATTTATGTCAGAATCTCTGGTTATCGGTTAGATCTCGCCACTTGGGCAGACGTCGAATTATACATATCCACAATGAATTTCACAATAACATCATAATTCCTTATATCTTCATATTTTATATCTTTTTTTTATGGCATTACATCAATCATTCATTATGGTTATTGGTAAGGTATAAGTTTTGCCCGTTTCATTAATCATTCATTATAGTAAAATATACACATAATTCATATTTATCGTAATAATATCGTAGTGATATAACGTATCGATTTTTTTTTCTTTAAATATCAACAATTGCAAGCTATCTAGTATAATCATTTCATTTTGTCCGAGACCCTTTGCTTCACCGATGTCTTCAAAATTACTTCGAAAATGGAATGTATATTAGTATATCATCATGTGGAACGAATTTGTTTTCAGCGATTGTTTGACACAGATTGAAGTGATAATGAAAAATAAATAAGTAAATAAATGTAATATTTGTTCAGCGGAAGTCATGTTGCACTACGTATCTATAAATCGGTTGCGATATTATTATCAAACAATCAAAAAACACATCGGACCTTCGGACCAAAGTAAAAAAGTTGCACGCTCGCCACCATAGACTTTGCATTTTCATCGGACACGAGCTATTTTTTGTTGCTTGTGTTATGATTAATCAAGTTTTATTCTGATGAATCCAAGGGGCCTCTAGTTCATCTCTCGTGTTGTTTTTCATTCGTGGAATTTTTAATCATAAGTACCTACGGGGGTTATTCGGGGGAGAATAGATTGACATGTAGACTCTTTGAATTATAAATTCAATTGATTGTATCATTGTACACTTGCAGACGATGGCTGTTTGTTATAATAATCTATATTCAAAGTATTGATTCGAGTTTGCCGAGTGACCTTTTTTTGTCACCTATTTTTTTTTTCTTTTTCTTGTGAGCAGTCTTTAGATGGAACTAGGAAATTGTATACCTGGCCAAAGTTAACGATTAAGGGAATGGGGAGGAGAGTTTTTTTTTTATTAAAATTTACGGAGAACATGGAAACAATCACAAATTCGCTGTTACCACGAGTTTCGTTCAGTTATCTGGCTTTTGCGTTTTTTTTAGTATATACAGGGACCACGAATGAGATTCTATACGATTCATCGAATCTACGGATCTTCATTGATAAGTTGATTTTTTTTCGGTTTATAATAATAACTGCGGCGGTGAAAATTACATGGATTGCAATGAGAGAACAATGGGGGAAAAAAGCATAATCAGTAGAGAACGGGGGAAAAAATAGTTCACACGCAAAACATTGTATAAAATCGTTCGACGAAGGGTTGTTAGCATCCTGTTATGGAACAGACGTTTGATAATACGTGGCCCCCGTAATATCGAATCTTAATTCTAAACAGTCAAGGGGAAATGACAATCATAAATGGTGAGTCTGGGGGAGTGGGGCATAACAGAGTAATCGTGAATGATAAAGTTTGTAGAATCGTTTAGCAGTTCATTTAATGATTATTTTAACGACGGCGGTAGACATCGAGACGTGTTTATATATTTTTTCTGTTGCTCCACCCACGCATCGGTGTATAAGCACCGGCGTAACCCGTCGTTAAAGATTGTCATCGGCTCTCTTGTATACCGTCGTTCTTTCTCCTCTATCTCAGGCTCTCTCACTCTCGAGACACGCCGCGGCATAACACATCATGCAAAACACCGTCCACTTTTTTTTTTACTTTTTACTTTCATGATTGTAGAAGAAACATTTTTTTCAAAAGGGACATTATTATACGACATTTTATCTTGAAAACAACTATATATTTCGAATAAAATTTAAACGTAAAATCACGTATGTTTCATTAATATACGAGCATTCGATTAAAAGTGAATGGTAAAACCTTGTCACGTTGCGTCATGCAACATTATTATTTTACATGGCTATCTTTGTTACTTTCGTTTTACTCGTTTTTTTTGTTGTTTTTTTCGGTCTTTTTTGTACGAACAGTGGGCGTCAAAATGTAAGGCAATTAAGCAATTGAGGTAATTATACTCTCCGAACGCAGATGAAATGTTCTATCCTAACGGTGTTAAACTGTACGTGAAAAAAAAATATCAGCAAATAATCGTCGGATGAATAATTACTTTATTCGACGTGACGCCCATCTTGTTACTTAGTCATTTTGAATTTTCCTCCGCCCGTCCAATTTTCTCATTGCCCATTCATATTGTTCTTTTTTCTTTTCTTTTAATTATGCCGTTTGCAATATTTTTCCTTTAGTTTGCTGACGTGAAACTGTATTCTTAATATCTAGATAAGCAGGTACATAGACAGGTCTTTGGAATGTTTTTTTTTCGAGATCGAGTAAAAACCACCGAACTGCTCATACTGAATTATTCCTTTCTCGTCAAAGGTTCGTGACTCCCTTAGCCTCCTTATAACGTTTAATACAAAGTCTGTTGAATTCATCCCACAGAGATTATTGTGTTTATTTATTTTTTTATTTTTTTTTATCGGAAATGAAATAGTACATCGATCAGTATCTTGAAGTTCAGTCGAAAAATACAGCTTTATCTTTCTTTTATGGCCCGGAGAGACCGTTTAGGAATTTTTCATAGTTCATCCCGCTCGCGCCACAACTCTTTTGTTTTTTTTTTGCACCTTGTTTTGGCTCATCCGTTCTAGCTATCTCTATAACGTAGGTATATAGTCTTTTTTAATTTCTTACTCGCTACTATACTTTCGTGCAGTTTAATTCTGTTCGAACTTTGTCGCGCAGATTATAAAGACCGTCCGGAGAGAAGTTAGTCTTGTCGGTGTAGAACAATGTTTTACCTCTTTCTTTTTTGTTTTCTTTCTTCTTTTATTAGAATCCACGAAGTGGCACACATCGGACATGAAAGTTTTAATGCATTCTTTTATTTTTTCATTTTTTTTTTTTTTTTACGAAAAAACCCTGTGAGGATAGGCCACCGATCCGTACAAATAGGATTGGGAAATAGAAAGATTAGTTCGATTTTAAATAAAAAACTGACAGTGAGTGGTACAGTGTCTCTCGGTTGTCGTGAAAGATGACAGAAACGGCGTAAGCTCATCATTGATTTGACAGTATTGTCGAGAGCCGTATGGAGCAATTTTCACATATGGAGTTAAATCTCATAATCAAATGTGCGATAGAAAATAAACGTTGTTTTTTTTTTGCTTATTTTTGTTTTAAGCACTTGATTTGCAATAACGATTATAATGTTAATTTAATATCAATAAAAAATTAATCTCTTATCTTCGAAAGTTTCTTGGCTTACTCCAATTCCACGCATTAACTTGAATTGAATGGGTGCGACATATTCTCGCAGTCACAAACTATTAAACCGTTATAATAGTCCTTCTGTAAAGATAACGAAAGAAAAATCTTCACTCGATGAAATTCAATCGATATAGGTTTGCAGTTAATAATTTGGCTTTTGGTGATAGCAATTGGTTGTAGGGTTATGAAACCACAAGAGAAAGATCAAAATAATACAATGTCCCACGTAGATACATATAAAAAAATCCAGTTAAATGAAAAGCGTATTGACAATTGCATGTATATTATATTACGGCAAGCATAAATGATATTCATCGTTGTGAGATCGGTTAAAAAAAAAAAAAAACAAAAAAGAGGCGGGGCGCAGATGTTCAAGCGATAAAAATGGGGTATAACCTCGGATGCCAACAATGACGACAATAATACGATTGTCCTACATACATGACCGTCATTCAATGTTAGTCGGGCGGGGGGATTTTTCACGAGCAATATTTTTTTGTTCATTTCTCTATGTTCGTTTTATCTTTCACGTACAACACACATTCGTCTCAGAGTGGGAAAAACCAACAATATTGCGAAAACCTGCGCACGCAAACTCCGTGAGCATTTTTTTTTGGAGTACACTTATGAATTCTAAAAAATAATACTATAGGCCAGCTTTTTCCTAATCCGAAAGGAATTAACACCGAAATTGACAGTATCGTTGGTCGAATTGTTACTATTGTCGTCACATGATAAGAAAAAAAAATGTCTTCATTCTTTTTTTTCTTTTTCTTTTTTAACATCGACGACGATGGTAAAATCGATCTTCTTCATTCATTATGACATGGAGGCGAGGGCTATTAACTACACTCAAATCGCGCGTGATCATTCATCTCCGCATGAGTAATTAAATTTTAATTGAATCTCGCGATTGACCTTCCGAACGATTCGAGTGCATAATTTCTTCACCCATTTATCGCGTCTAGTAGTAAAAATGTATGACATTAATATAGTACGAGATAAATAAAAAAATAAAAACAATAAAAAAATAAAACATTACCATTATTCACAGCTCTATCGGCCTACTGTTGTCGCAGTGTCACGGGCCGCTCGGTGAGGGTTTTCTTGACTTTCATTTTTGCCCAAAGCTCACATCAAGTCTACCGATTTCAAATTCTTCAGCCGCGCATCTTTCTCTCTACGTCTTTCACGTGTAACCTCATTATTCTCGACATTCCATTTTTTTTTTTCGTGAAAACTTTTGGAATTCGAAATCGACGCTCGAAGGACCTTCAAACATCGAAGACAAAACTACATTCTGAAACATATAGGTGTCTTTTGTCTTTATATACCAAAGATATATATGTACTATAATCTGAAACGTATATATGCTTTATCTCTCCCATTCTTTTTCATATCATCTCATTTTTGAATTGCTCTTTGCATATTTCTTTTTTTTTCAGTATCTCTCTCCTCTCCCTCTTTCTCTCTCGAGCGGTTTCACGGCGAATATTATTTCATGGAGACAATTCGAGAGCCGCATTATTTAAATTCACCGAGTTTTAATCGATATCAGTAATCGGTAATCGATAATATCATTATTTACTGGCTGCCTTATAACTCTAAGTTACTATCGTAATTTCTATTATCGTCACCGATAAATTAACTTTCATTATATTAATGCTCGAATATAAGTTATGCGACCAGATGAACATTCAGGGGTCGGGGGCTGGGGGTTCGGGTTAAATCTTACAGAAATCGATGCTTTGATTTTCTTTTTTTTGTATTTCCGTAACTTAATACCTTTTATTTTTATTAAATTTTTTTTGTCAATCGTTCACTAATCTTCATCGTACTTATTATACATTCTCTTTCTCTATCTATATTCGTCATTAAATGCTTTTGTCATTTTCTCCTACATTTGCATTCTTGTGGGTGGGTGGGGGGAGGTAAAACATAATGAAATGTAAATTTCGACGATACCGCGGACTTGTATCGAATCATAATCAGCGCGAAAGTGCTATACAGGGAGTAATACGCGGTGGGTTAATTGGGACGGGGCGGAGAGGGGAGGGTGGGGAAGATTCGGGGTATGACGAAGGATGGGAACGGAGTAATGTAAAGGACGTATGTATTGTCGTATGTATATAATTAGGACATGTATGCACATACCGTGTACACTCGGTGTCAGTCTGTATAATCAGTCAGAAGATACGCCAATCGATCAAAAACTGCCCCCCGGTACGGACAAAAACGTGAGCGCGACGTGTCTCAAAAAATAAAAAAAAAAAAAAATTTCGGAGAGGGTGAAGAACCCGAGGGTCAAACTTTCTCCGAAGTTTCTCAGGCTGTCGAGCTCCCTCGAAGGTTCAAGCGGCACTTTATAATACATCGTCGTCCGTTCGTTCATATCACGGCAGTTTAGTTCGACGAGTTCGTCGTCGAGAATTTTAAGCGCGTTTTTTTTTATTTTCTTCATATTATCGCGGAAGCCACGCGGGATTGCGTCTGTTCGACTCTTCGTTGCCAATTTATTCAGGCCTATACGAACCGCGGTTAGCACAGGAAGTAGCGGTATATACATATGTATATATATATATATATATATATATATACGGGTAAGATAAGAAGAGGTGGAGAAGGATGATCGAGTTTTATTTCGGGGCTGAGACACGACACGCATTAAAATGCCCGCTGCAAGTAACGCACCAATTTTTTTTACAAGCACGTAGTTTGGCTTGCAATCGAAGTATATTCGCTTGGCAGTTTTCTATCGAAACGACGGCCGAACAGCTAAGCTATAACAAGCTAAACTCAATAACAATAATATACGATAAAACACAGTCAACAGTACGATTTCTTTTTTCAACAAGCGTTTTTTTCACATCTCCAGACGAAACCCAACGATAACGTAAACTAAACAATAACATGGATTTCAATGAAACTAGAAAATAAAATTAACAATGGATCTGTTCATTGAGCGAAGAAACGAAAATAAAAATCCTGATTGCTGGTGCACATGATAACGGTAAGAAATAGGGGATGTGAGAAAATATCAATGACCCCTATACGACCTAGTGGTAGTACGACGATAGAGAGTTAGTGAATTACCGTTTTACAACTGAACTTACTTAATGTACCGACAAATTTACATCGCAACAGTTTAGAGTGCCTGTCGCGAGATGCATGTATCAGTCTAGGCTGGTGCGCGTTGTGTAATATACAATAAAAATAAATAAGACTATAGATTTTTTTTTCATAAATGATAATTCGCGTTTCAATCACGGTAGTTAAAGAATTATTTTGATTTTGTTCACATTACGAACATTAGAAATGACATTGCAGAGAGACAATGTAATATATGACCGGTTACGTTCAAGGTCAGCGGGGCATGGCAGGGGAGGTGCTGCGAGCTTGACACGGCTAATAAAAGAGATTAGATGGAGGAATGACGTGTGTTACATCACCGCGCCGGCAAGCGCATCGGAGTGAAGAGAGTAAGAAGGAAGAAGAAGAAATAGAATACGTAGGTCGTGCGCTTGCCCTTCCTCGCTTGGGTAGGGTCGACTCTCTCTCTGACGTATCGCGATAGTGACAAGCACATGTGAGGGAAGGTGATGGGCCGATCCTCCCGCGATCACTTTCTCGACGTCAAAGACAACACGAAAGGGGTGGGGGGGGGGGGGGGGAAGGAAAAACAAGAAATGGGGGGGGGGGGATGCGGGCGCGGGCGGGAAGGGGTTGGACGTGGAGATGTGGATGAATTGGAAATAGGGACGAAGATATACCTGTGAGACGGTGAAAATGCACCCTCGGGCCACGGAGGTGGCAGAGAAATAGTGGCCCGCCCTCGCGCGCGCGCGTCCGCGTGGGAGTATATTTTCGTATAGTTGTG